>JANUWF010000715.1:0-38018 GCA_026120185.1 Voacanga thouarsii | reverse complement strand
GGCGACATCCCCGGCCTTGTTAGGCCTAGGTAGTGGTGTGTTACACGGAATGTTTTATTGCTAAAGGCCAGGAACATTTGGTTTCCAAGCTTAAGAAGTCCATTTATGGACTAAAGCAGACATTTAGAGTATGAAACATTCATTTTGACGACTATAATATCTTACAGTTTCATTCAAAACGAGGATAAACCATGCGTGTACAGAAAATTAGAAGGCATAAATGTGGTTTTTCTTGTCCTATATGTGGATGACATTTTATTCATTGGGAATGATGTAGGAACATTATCATCTAATAAGGTTTGACTATCTAGTCAATTCAGTATGAAAGACTTAGGAGAAGCCAGTTATATTCTCGAGATTAAATTTCCTAAAAATATGAAGCAGAGAATATTAGGATTATCCTAAAAACATACATTGACAATATGCTTATCAAGTACAGCATGGACTCATACAAAAAGCTCTAATCCCTTGTAGACATGGGTTGTCTTTTTGTTCAAATGACTGTTCTAAAACCAAGAAGAAAAAAATAGAATGAGTAGGATTCCTTACACTTCGGCTATAAGAAGACTCATGTACACTATATTGTGCACTAAGCCAGATATCTGCTTTATTGTAGGCTTAGTTAGTAGATATCAGTCAAACCCTGGAGGGTTCATTGGTAAGCTGTAAAGTATATTCTCAAGTACCTCAAATGTACGAGAAATTATATGTTGGTTTACAGGACTGATGACTTGGTTCCTACTAGGTACACAGACTCAAACTTCCAAGCAGATAAGGATGAGAGAAATTCCACTAGTGGATATGTCTTCACCTTGTTTGGAGGAGCTGTTTCATGGAGGAGTATCAAGTAATCTTGCATTGTTGACTTAACCATAGAAGTTGAGTATGTGGCAGCTTCGGAGGCATCTATGGAAGCAATCTGGCTCTAGAAGTTCCTTTCAGAACTTAGAAGCCAATTGTGGTGTACTACAACAACAATGGAGCAGTCTTGCAATCTAAAGAACCCAGGAACCATAAGAAGGGGAAGCACATAGAGAGAAAGTACCACCTGTTCCATGATTTCATTCAAAAACAGGAAATCTTGGTGGAACAGATAGCCTCGAAGAACAACCTAGCAGATTCCTTCACCACGCCTTTGGCTGAGAGAGACTTTAAGAGACACTTAGACGCTATAGGGGTGGGCACCTACATACTTTCTTAGTCTTAGAGTGCAAGTGGAAGATTGTTAGAATGCATGCCCTCTAGACTAGGTTTCTAATGTAATTATCAAATTTATTAATAAAAGAATTTATTCTCAAATTTTGTTTATGAATTTACATTTTATTTGTGCATGATTTACATTTGGAAAGAACCCATTATGTTTAAGTAATTGAACCATGTGAATGGTGGTCTTTCACAGTAAGGTATAGATCACGAGTTACTTAACGTATAAACGTTTGTTCTTAACCGATTGGTGAGAATGGGAATCACATCATGTTTAGGTTATTATGTTATAAATTCCAAATGAGAAATGGCTTACCTTTAGCCAATGGGTAGTCCACTCACTTCATAGCATGAGTATATTTCAAATACGTAGAACATGACCTGTAATAGTGGTTTCTAAAAGTACTATTTAGAAGAAACCTAAACTTTTACTGCTACAACATGGACTAAAACTCTACCGCTTGAGTATGAGTTAGTGGGTTGACGAAGTTGGAAGCGTGTACTTTGATATACTGTTGTTGAGATTCTATCTTAGAGCCATTATACTTGTATGTTTGGTATATATGACTAGTTAGTGAAGACAGACTTGTACAAAATAACTTTTGCCCTATTTCGCCCCTTGTGATTGTTTGAATGATCTAAATATCCAGGGTTTTGGGGAACATGACTTGGATGTTAGCTTTAGGATAGTTCCCTTGGAAAACGGAAACATTCAATGAGTCGTGGATAATTCGACTAGAGGTCTAAGGATGGTAAATGTCTTTTAGAGAGGTGTTAGTATATTCTTCCTCTCTAAAATGTACGGCGATACGTATAAGGGAATTTTAGTTATTACACCTGTAGGTTGAAAACTTTGCTAACGCAGCATTATCCTTATGGTCAATATTTTCTTATGGTGATATTAGGAAATATTTAAAATGCAAAATAGCTATTTCTATAACAGACATGTTTTGGTCATTTTAGTATCTAATGCGATGTGTCTTTTGGTCCTTGGAATAGCCCATAAGTCCTAATGGGTTTGGGTTGAAGGATTGATCTTATACTAAATTGGATTTTATTTTATTCTACTAGCCTGGTTTTTTTATTAGGCTAGAATAAAATAAAAGGTCCAAAGAGAGAGAATTATTTATCGGTCTATTAGGTTATTCAATTAATTTAATTATTGGGCTTATTTCAGTCCAAGAATAATTAAATTAAATTAAATTAAAAGATTTAACCCAATGAACTGGGTCATAGGTACAAAGGCCTGTTTCATAGCTTAACATGACGTGGGCCTTAGGGCTTCTGTTTGATTTTTGAATGCTCGGATAATAACCTATCATTAAGGTTATTGGGATCAAGAAGGCAACACAGACATTCATAGCCTGACTTCTTTTCTTTCCTCATGGCTCACGGTGTCTTCTTTCTCTCTTGTGGGTGTTCTCTAGTTTTTTGTGAAAGCAAGAATAGTGACACATAAACTTTCCTGATTAATGCTCAATAGCATTTAGTCGAAGTAGATAGATCATCCTCTTGATCCATAGATATCACTATGCATTTCAGGCGGAGTTATATTCTAAGAGATAAGAGGATTCGCGTTGATGCCCAAAAGAAGCCGTCGACTTACGGGACAACAGCTTGAAGAATCGATATCGGAACCAAAATCGGTTTGAGCAGAGGCGCCTTCAACCCTTAAACCAGTGAGGAAACACAGAGGTAAATAGCTCTCATCACATGCTCTGTTTTCGTTTTTATCACTATAGCAGGCATTGATTCTTCGTTTTTTGCCATATTAACCTTCATTTGCTAATGCGGCATTGTCTTTAGGGTCAATATTTACTTATGATAATATTAAAAAATGTTTAAAATGTAAAATATAGCTATTTTTGTAGTAGAGGTATTTTGGTCATTTTAGGATCTAAGGCGATGGGTCTTTTGATCCTCGGAATAGCCCATAAGTCCTGATGGTTTTGGATTGAGGGATTGATCTTATATTAAAATGAATTTTATTTTATTTGAGTAGCCTACTTTATTATGTTAGAATAAAATAAAATGTCCAAAGAGAGAAAATTAAATATTGGCCCATTTAGTTTATTTAATTAATTTAATTATTGGGCTTGTATTAGTCCAGGAATAATTAAATTGAATTAAAAGCTTAACCCAATAAACTGGGCCAAGACTTGAGGTTTATATTGGTCCATTAGGTTATTTAATTAATTTAATTATTGGACTTGTATCAGTTCAAGAATAATTAAATTAAATTAAAAGGCTTAACCCAATGAATTGGGTCATATATCTAAAGGTCTGTTTGATAGCTTAAACATGACGTGGGCCTTAGGGCTTCTATTTGATTTTTGAATGCCCTGATAATAACCTATCATTAAGGTTGTTGGGATTTAGAGGGAACAACAGAGGTTCATGGAAGCACGTTGTCTTTTTTTTTTTCCCTCAAGCTGTTCACGTCTTCTTCTCTCTCTCTCGTTGGTTCTTTGGTTTTTCGAAAGAAAATAACAGCAAGAACAGAGACTAAAAACTCATTTGATTAATGCTTGAAAGCGTTCAATCAAAGTGAGAAGATCATCTTCTTCTTCCATAAGCTTTCACCACACATTTCAGGCGGGGTTATATTCCAAAAGCCCAGAGGATTCACGTTGATGCCCAGAAGAAGCCGTCTACTTGCGGGACAACAGCCTCTAGAATCAATCCTGTAACCAAAATCGGTTCAGACAGAGGCACCGGCAACCCCTAGACCAGTGAGGAAACGTAGAGGTAAACGCTTTCATCGCTAGCTCTGTTTTCAGTTTTATCACTATAGCATGCTTCGCTTCTTTGTTTTTGCCATATTAACCTTCAATTGGTATCAGAGCAAGAAGTTTAGCAAATATAGGAAGCATGCTAGGCTTAACTACATAAGAAAATATTTGTTTTGGATGTTTTTTGTGAACCTTCGTGTTTCTGGTTTAAGATAGTCTTCACTGTAAGCTTCGCAAGTAGAAGCATAAGAACACTGTATTTTGATTGCTTTCATTGATATCGTGCAAGCCCAGTGTTTTTAAGGGCATAGGTAGTTGTTTGGTTTTGATGTGATTCATTTTGATCAAGTTTGTAAATCAAAATCGTGTCTGTAATGTCCCTAGAAGAAACGAAGAAGATGACACTATTCGTCACTTAAGGAGCTGAGCCGAGCAACGAAGCTGAGCTGCGCTACATTTTGTGACAGGAGCCGAAGCCATCCAAGCCAGCCACGGCTTGGAGCCGCAGCCAAGCTCGAGTTGGCCTTGGCTCCATGGCGGGCGTAAGGAAGGTTTTCTCGCAGAAGTGCATGCTTCCTCATGCAAGCCCGGTTTCTGTGAGGAAACCAGGTAGCAATGAAAGCTGCTACGCGAGGACCCGAGTCACAGGCACCCGCCCGAATCATGGTCCATAGGTTTTTCCCATAGGCTATGATCCAGTATGGTGGGTGCACTAGACCAACGGGAATATATATATATATATATATATATATATTTGGATTTTTGGTCACATACTAGACAAAGTTATTTTTATTACAATAGTTAATATTCTTTGAATAATTTTCATGAAAAATAATAGTAAAGAAAATTTAGGATTAAACAAGACTAGAAAAGCATGAAAACGTTTACAATTTTCTAGCATGCTTAATTCATTTTGAACCCTATATGTGCATTTTCTTAAAGACAAAAGTCTTTGGGAAATTTGTGACAAAAAAAATTTTCAAATAAAAAGTGGTTATTTTTAACTTGGACAAAAATTAAACCTTGGATATTTTCTCAAAAGATTTAATCCTTGAAATAGAAAATATTTTGGATTTAGATATTTTTGTAAGTTAGAATAGAAAGCTATTTTTGTTTTATTTTTTCACTAGAAAATTGTTTTTGTCAAAATTAAACTTGAGACCAAAGTCTCTAGAAAGTTTAATTGGAAATTTTTGGAAATTATTATGTTTTTCTGTGTAAAATAAATTCATAGAAAATATCTTAAAAGATTTTTACCTTGACATAGAGATTTATGAATTTAGATATTTTACAAAGAGTTAAGGGATACTTAATGGGATTTTTTCAAAAGGATATTTTCTTTAGCCTTTGTTTTAAAAGACTAAGTGGGAGAGGGGTTCCAACGGCCCCATGCCTTCCATCACGATCCTCATTAGAGATTGTGGGTCCCCTCGTGTCATCCTAGGAGTGAACCTTTATAGGATGGAGATACTACAAGAATCTAGAACTAATGGATATATGTAATTAATAACCTGGGGTACGTGCTATGATCTGTCAGCCCACGTTGGAGGTTATAGTGCGAGGAATATCCATAGGAAATAAGAAGAAATAGTCATCCCACGATGGAGTTATCTTCTAGATCATTACCTACAAGGGAAATTAATTTGCGGTGGTTTATTACACTTAGCTTAGGAAACTGTTAATCTTTCCAAGAAGCTATGTCAATTTTCCTAAAAGCCAAATTAATCATATTGAAGATAATAGTGTAGGGTTAACTATTATCGAATTTAATATGAGGATAAAGTGCACAAATTATTTTTGTTTTTCTACAAATTGAGATTTCTTTTATTTTTAAATTTTCAAAAATAGTTGGTTAATGTTCCTTTAGTCCTTTGGCTATTATTCTCCATGAGAATAAGCTAACAAGTCCAAATTATGTAGACTGGAAACGGAACTTGGGCATAATATTCACAGTCGAGGAGTATAAGTATGTCCTATACGAAACCTGGCCTGTTATCGGGGAGGGTTCCATCACTGAAGAGCGAGAGGCTAAGAAAGTATGGAAGAAGGCTGACGAGATGGCTCGTAGCTACATGTTGGCCTTCATGCCTAATGTGCTCCAGTCTAAACACTAACATATGGCCACTGCGTACGACATTAGCCCATCACTATCCATTATGTTTGCAGATAAGAGCCGGCCCACAAGGCAGAAGGCTCTTATGATGATCATCAACACTAAGATGGCTGAAGGAGCATCAGTCAGAGAGCATATGCTCAAAATGATTACTGCTTTTGAGGAAGCAAAAGTCTTCGGGGCTATTATTGACCGAGAGCTATGTAGACATCATTCTCAAATATCTTCCATGCTCTTTTACTCAATTCAAGTTATATTATAACATGAAATAAGTTAAACATGAGTTTAACCGAGTTAATAAAAAAGCTCTAGATGGCAAAGAAGGTCATGAAGCCACAGTCCAAGGCTATGATTGTTAGAGCTTCTTCTTCTAGAACTATGCCCAACCCTAGATAGTTCAAGAAAAAGAAGGGAAACACACCGGCCTAGCCCAAGAACTAGCCTAACAAGCCCAAGGGTAAGTGCTTCAAGTGCGGGTAGAAGAGATACTAGAAAAATGAGTGTCCAGAGCTTCAGGCCAAGAAAAACGTTATAGGTATGTTCCTTATCTAGAGTCAATTTCAATGGTTGGATCAACTTTCACTTGTATTATTGATTCAGGAGCCACTGATCAAATCTGTAACTCCTTGCAGAGGCTTAGGAAGATAAGAGAACTCTAAAAGGGCGAACATGGGCTACAAGTAGGAAATGGAGCGCAAGTATGGGCCCTTACAGTGGGAGAACTGGATCTTATTTTTTTTTTATTATAATAGAGTAGTTATTTTGAAGAATATTTTATATGTACTTAGATTTAGATAGAATTTGGTTTCAGTTGCAAAACTTATAAATCAAGGATATTCTGTTTCTTTCCATTCTAGTATTACAATTAGTAGAAATGGAGAAATTCTTTATTCTAGGCACATGTATGGAAACTTATTCTTCTTAAATCCTACAAACAATTAAATAAATAATGCTAAAACTGAATTTTTAAGTAAGAAGAAAAATACCAATGTTAATAACTCAAATCTTTGGCATCTAAGGTTGGGTCATATTAACTCAACCAGAGTTCAGAGGTTAATCCATGATAGGCCCTTGGGCTCATTAAGATTGAAAAATTGGCCTCAGTGTGAATCATTTCTTATGGAAAAAAATGACCAAAAGATCATTCACTAAAAAGGCTGATAGAGCCAAGGAGATATTGGGCGTTATTTATACTGATGTGTATAGCCCTTTGTCTACACCAGCTAGCGGGGATTTTGAGTACTTCATTAGTTTCATGGATGATTGTACAAGGATTGGCTATGTCTACTTGATGGGACACAAGTATGACTCTTTTGACAAGTTCAAAGAATTTAAAGCTGAAGTGGAGCATTTGACAGGTAAATTGATCAAAACCTGACGATAGGATCGTGGTCAAAATTACCTTCTTAGTGAATTCAAGGATTACATAGTACATTATGGAATAGTATCCCAACTCTCTGCGTTGGGGACACCCTAGCAGAATGAAGTAGCTGAGAGAAGGAGCAGGACATTGATGGAAATGGTCCGTAGCATGATATCTCATGCTACTCTTCTGATATCTTTTTAGGGATATGCCCTGGAAACAACGATCATACATTCTGAACCTAGTGCATTCCAAGTCAGTACCTATGAGACGTGGATTGGGTATAAGCTAAGTTTGAATCATCTCATGATATGGGACTGTCCAACTTATGTACTAATCAAATGAGATAAGCTAGAACCAAGATCGAAATTATGCTATTTTGTTGGGTATCTCAAAAGGGACAAAACAAATGTTACTTTTATCAATTCAAGGAGTAAAAAATATTGGTAAGTACTAATGTTAGATACTTCAAGGATGATCAAAGTACTTTCACTAAAGGTTTAATAAGGTTGGAACCGGAGAAGAAGTTTTCTTCTGAATCAACTTCTTCAAACTCGATTGTGGAACAAGAAGAGGCACAGCCTCAAGAACCTAGTACAAACGGAGCCTCGTCATAGTGGGAGGGTATCTAGGGTTCCAGAAAGATGGACTGGAGAGGCTTTTGAGCTAGTGTTTGACCATCAGGAACAAGATCCCACTAGATACGAAGAGGCTATTGCTGATGCCAATGCAAATTTATGACATGAAGCAATAAAAGTCGAGAAAGGAGTCTATGAACTTTAATTCGGTTTGGGATCTTGTAGCTTCACCTAAAGAGATAAAACCCATTGGGTGTAAGTGGGTATACAAGAGGAAGAGGGGGCCAGATAGGAAGGTAGAAAACCTTCAAAGTTAGGCTATGTAGTGAAAGGGTATACTCACAAAGAGGGAATCGATTATGAGGAAACATTTTCCCTAGTAGCCATGCTTAAGTCTATCCATATCTTCCTTGTCATCGCTTGTCATTACAATTGCGAGATATGGCAAATGGATGTAAAGATGGCATTTATTAATAGCCATCTTAGTAAAGACATCTATATATTCTAACCAGAAGGTTTTATTGCTAAAGGCCAGGAACATATGGTTTGCAAGCTTAAGAAGTTCATTTATGGACTTAAGCAGACATCTAGAGCATGGAACATTTATTTTGACGAGACTGTAAAATCTTACGATTTCATTCAAAATGAGGATGAACCATGAGTGTACAAGAAATTGGAAGGCATAAATGTGATTTTTCTTATCCTATATATGGATAACATTTTACTCATTGGGAATGATGTAAGAACATTGTCATCTATTAAGGTTTGACTGTTTAGTCAATTCAGTATGAAGGACTTGGGAGAAGCTAGTTACATTCTCGGGATTAAGCTTCTTAGAAATAAGAAGCAGAAAATGTTAGGATTATCCCAAGCGACATATATCGACAGGATGCTAGCCAAGTTTAGCATGCACTCATGCAAGAGAGCTCTGATCCCTTGCATGCATGGATTATCTTTTTGTTCAAATGACTGTCCTGAGTCCCAAGAAGAAAAAGACAAAATGAGTAGGATTTCCTACGCTTTGGTTGTGGGAAGTCTCATGTATGTCATGTTGTGCACTATGCCAGATTTCTACTTTATCGTAAGCTTAGTTAGCAAATATCAGTCAAACATTGGGGAGGTTTATTGGCAAGCTATAAAGCATATTCTCAAACACCTCAAAGGTACGAGAGATTATATGCTACTTTACAAGGCTAATGACTTGGTTCCAACTAAGTACACAAACTCAGACTTCCAGGAAGGTAACAATGAGAGAAAATCCACTAATGGATATGTCTTCACCTTATCTAAATGAGCTATTTTATAGAAGAGTATTAAGCAATCCTGCATTGCTGACTCAACCATGGAAGCTAAGTATGTGACAACTTCAAAAGCATCCAAGGAAGAAGTTTGCATCCGAAAGTTCCTTTCAGAACTTGGAGTCGTGCCACACATGGATAGACCAATTGTGGTGTATTGCAACAACACTAGTGCAGTCTTATAATCCAAAGAATCCAAGAACCACAAGAAGAGGAAGCACATCAAGAGGAAGTACCACCTGATCTAGGATTTCATCCAGAGACGGGAAATCGTGGTAGAACAGAAAGCCTTGGAGAACAATCTAGTAGATCCTTTTATCAAGCTTTTGTCTAAGAGAGTCTTTAAGAGACACATAGATGCCATAGGGGTGGACACCTACGGACTTTCTTAGTCATGGAGTGCAAGTGGAAGATTGTTGGAATGTATGCCCTCTAGACTAGGTTTCTGATGTAATAATCAAATTTATTTTTAAAATTTGTTTATAAATTTACATTTGATTTTTGCACGATTTACATTTGGAAATGACCTATTGTGTTTAAGTAATTGATCTATGTGAATGGTGGTCTTTTACAGTAAGATATGAATCACGGGTTACTTAACATATAAATGTTTGTTCTTAATCGATTGATGAGAATGGGAATCTCATCATGTTTAGGTTATTGTGTTATGAATTCTAAATGACAAATGGCTTACATTTAGCCAGTGGATAGTCCACTCACTTCATAGCATAAGCATATTTCTAATACGTAGAATAGAACCTGTAATAGTGATTTCTAAAAGTACTATTTAGAAGAAACCCAGACTTTATATCGCTGCAGCATGGACTAATACTCCACCGTTTGAGTATAAGTTAGTGGTCTGACGAAGCTAGAAGCATGTACTTTCATATGCAATAGTTGAGGTTATATCTTAGAGCCGTTATACTTATATGTTAGGTATATATGACTAGTTAGTTAAGACAGACTTGTATAAGATAGCTTCTGTGCTATATCGCCCTTTGTGACTATTCGAATGATCTAAATATCACAGTAGCATGCATCGGTTCTTCATTTTTTGCTATATTAACCTTCATTTGCTAATACATACTTCTTTATAGTGATGTTAGAAAATGTTTAAAATGCAAAATATAGTTGTTTTTGTAGTAGGGGTATTTTGGTCATTTTAGTAGCTAAGACGACAGGTCTTTGGTCCTCGAAATAGCCCATAAGTCCTAATGGTTTTGGGTTGAGGGATTGATCTTATATTAAAATAGATTTCATTTTATTCGAGTAGCCTAGTTTATTAGCGTTAGAATAAAATAAAAAGTCCAAAAAGAGATAATTATATATTGGCCCATATGGATTATTTAATTAATTTAATTATTAGGCTTGTATTAGTTCAGGAATAATTAAATTAAATTAAAGGCTTAACCTAATGAACTGGGCCAATGCTTGAGGTTTATATTGGTCTATTGGGTTATTTAATTAATTTAATTATTGAGCTCGTATCAGTCCGGAATAATTAAATTAAATTAAAAAGCTTAACCCAGTGAACTGGGCCATAGGTCCAAAGGCCTGTTTGATGGCTTAAACATGACATAGGTCTTAGGGCTTCTATTTGATTTTTGAATCCCCGGATAATAACCTATCATTAAGGTTGTTAGGATTCAGAGTGAACAACAGAGCTTCACATAAGTACGTTGTTTTTTTTCTCAAGCTGTTCACGTCTTCTTCTCTCTCTCTCATGGGTTCTCTGGTTTTTCAAAAGAAAAATAGCAAGAACAGAGACCAAAAACTCTTCCGATTAATGCTTGATAGCATTCATTTAGAGTGAGAAGATCATCTTCTTCTTCCATAAGCTTTCACCACGCATTTCAGCCGGGGTTATATTCTGAAAACCAAGAGGATTCGCGTTGATGCCCCGAAGAAGTCGTCAACTTGCGGGACAACAACCTCTAGAATCAATCTCGGATCCAGAATCGGTCCAGATAGAGGTGTCGGCACCCTCTAGACTAGTGAGGAAACGCAGAGGTAAACAGCTTTCATCACATGCTCTATTTTCGATTTTATCATTGTAGCATCCTTTAGTTCTTCATTTTTGCCATATTAACATTCAATTTTCTGTTCAAAAATATGCCCAAAAATAGAAAAAATTAAATGGCAAGTATTTAACCGTAAGAAAGTAAGAAAAATCATGCGTTTGTATTCTCCAATACATAGGCAAGCAAACTATGCAATCTTTTTGAAGAAATCTTCACTTGAAATAAGAGAATTGAAAGTAGGGTTTTAAAGAAAAAGTTGAGATTTTTGGAGTTTTAATCCATAGATTCAACAAAAATAAGGAGATTTGGTGTTGGGTTGATGTTTTTGAAGGTAAAAATTGAACCAGTGGTATTTAGGGATGAAGAAACAATGCCGGGTGAAGAGAAAATTTGAGGAAAGTTGGAAAGTTTGAAACCAAAGTGACCAAATTCGGCCATTTAATGACACACCTAACAGGAGCTGGAGCCGGCACCAGCTCCGTGCTCTCGGCTAGTAAAGACCCTAACCTATTTAGGCCAGAATTTTTTTTATTTAAATAATGTAAACACAATAATAAAAACCATGAAATCATGAACAAAATGC
The DNA here is from genome assembly GCA_026120185.1 of Voacanga thouarsii. NCBI lineage: Eukaryota > Viridiplantae > Streptophyta > Magnoliopsida > Gentianales > Apocynaceae > Voacanga > Voacanga thouarsii. The sequence continues at coordinate 26,127 of JANUWF010000715.1, read as the reverse complement.
CATTATTCTAAAAATTAAAAATACAAAATCATAAACAAAAACAAACAAAAGTTAAAAGTATGTCCCAATTAACCAAGAACCAAATCAGTGAAAATCATTTGTTTTTCCATGGTTGTGATCACTTGGATTTGTCTCAATAGAGATCTTGCTTGATGATCTCCAAGAAGTTTGGTCAATTGCCCAATTTGATTTTCCAGATTAGGTATAGATGCCTCCAAAATCCACGTGGTTGCATCCACTCCTTGAAACCATGCTTCCAAGGTACTTACCATTTGATTAACCAAGTCCTCCAATGATAGCTTAGGTGGTGGTGCATTATAAGGCAAGGATGGTTGAGTCCTTTGATTTCCTCCAAAGTTAGAAGAAGTCTACCTAAGTTGGTTTTGGTTGTTCCATGAAAAATTGGGATGGTTCCTCTAACTAGGATTGTAAATGGCATTATAGGGATTGTTACCTTGTTGTCCATTGCCCATAAACGTAGCTTGTTCTAAGGATTCTTGTAATGACCCCATGCTTTGGCACTCATGATTTGGATGCCCTTCCCCACAAAAATCATAACTAACATTCATTACCTGTCTTTGGAAAGGAGACATCACCATTTGTTCCATCTTTTGTGTAAGTGCCTCCACCTTAGCCTCTAAATCTGCCACTACATCCACCTTGTGCACCCCATAAACACGAGTTTTTGACCTTGAACTACCTCATACATAGTTTTTTGTTATTAGATTTTCAATTAGATCACGCACCTCTTCTGAGGTCTTAGAATAAATGGAACCTCCTGCGGATGCATCAACTAATTACCTTGTAGCAAAACTTAAGCTGCTATGAAAAATTGGCATTTGCATGCCTAGCTCAAACTTGTGATGAGGACACTTCCAAAGCATCTCCTTGAACCTCTACAAATACTTATAGAGATTTTTAGATTCTAATTGTTGGAAGGCATAAATGTCTATCCTAAGCTTGGATGTTCTAGTTGGGAGAAAATATTTTGCTAAAAAATTTTCAACCAAAACATTCCAAATGGTGATAGATCCTGCTGGCAAAGACTTTAACCAAGATTTAGCTCTATCTCTTAAGAAAAAAAGGAAAAAGCCTTAGTTTGATAGCATCTTCAAAAACACCGTTTATCTTAAATGTGTCACAAATTTCTAAAAAACTAGTAGGTTGAACATTAAGATATTCCTCAGGTAGCCCATCAAATTGCCTCATATTTTGAATCATCTGGATAATGTTAGGCTTGATCTCAAAGTTATCGGCCTCTATCCTAGGTCTTGTAATACTTAAGCTTGTAGTCGAGATTGCAAGCTTAACAAAATCATCCATAATCCTCCTACTATTGCCACTATTACCATATACATTTTGTTGGTTAACCTCCATATCGTCTTTCACCCTTTGTCTAACCACTCTTCGGATCTTTGTTAAGGTCCTTTTGATCTTAGGATCAAGATCTCCTATGTCGTATTTGGATCGTTGGGTCATACACTAAGGGCTAGATCTACATAGAAAAGAGGATAGTAAGATTACAGAATTCACAAGTTAATCACTTGTACACTCATGAATTAGGTTAGTCTAATAACAACATGAAACGAAATTAGGGAATTAAATTACAATTATACAAACAACAAAATATGGAACCTATTACACAAAGAACATATTTACATATTTACATATCGACATATAAACATATAAACATGGTTAAATCAGCAAAATCTAAACTTTCATGATATTGTTCCCCAGCAACGGCACAAAAAAAGTTGATGCGTAAATTTTTAGTGTATAAAAATCACTCAAATTTAAATCCATCCCAAGCTAAGTTTTAGTTAAAACATTTGTCCCAAATTATACATACAAGCAAGTATACTCATTGCAAGCATAGTATAAAGAATTAACAAGTATTGATCCTCAAGGGAACAAGTACATATTAATCACTTTTCATTAATTATTTAATCAACCCACTAAAGTGACAAGATGATAAAAAGAAAAATAAAGAAATATATACAACTCAAGAATGTAAGAATATGCAATTTAGACAAATAATTTTGGTAACATGACAATGAATCACTTAACAAATATCACAATTAAATATCATCTTCATCTCATGAAGGATTTAAAATAGACCCACTTCATTTGCAATCCTTAGAATCACTATCTTCTAGTCAAATAACTGAACAATTTTCTATCTCAACCAATTTACTCAAAAGATGCATTAAAATCAGTTCTCATATAAACCCTTACATTCTAGGTGATTTAAAGCCTGAAATTAGTCAATGAGTCCATATTCTAACAATGATCAGCTAACCTTTGATTACCCAAGTTCTTAATAATTAACCCTTTTTCAAGCAAGTTAAGAGATAACAAATATGAAATTAATTACTTATAGTTATTATCAACCTCTTTTTCAAGCAAGCTAATAACAAAAATCAATTAATCAACTTTGTAATAAAAATAAGTAATCAAATCCCAATAAAAATAAATAATTGATCAAAAGACTAAATTAACACAAAAAATCATAAATCCTAAAATAAGGTCAAATTACTATAAAACCATTAATTACATCATTATTCTAGAAAAAGAAAACAAATGTTAAAAGAAAGAACTCTGATAGGGGTTAAAAGCATTATTATTTTTTTAGTTATTTGAGGCAAATAATTTGAGACACTTTTAATACAATAACTAATCTTATTTCTTTATATTTGATATTACCCTTATAAAAGTGTTTTCTGTAATTTTATATAAAAATAGGTGAAATTTGGAGCTAATTATATATTTTTCCAATCTAGACTGAGCACCATGCCAAAAAGATGGACCTGGTACCGGTCCTCTACTGGAAGAACAAAGAGATGTGGAATTGATGGAGCAGAGGAACAATTACTATTTGAAATTGGAGAGGAAAAGGAGAAAATGGCTAAAGGAAGCCACGGCTCACTCATGGCTTCAAAAGAAACAAAGAACAAAAGAAAGCACAAAGGACAAAAGCAATAAAGAAAATAAGAAGCACGCTGATGGCTCAACATAAAAGAAACAAAAGCAATAAGAGGAAAAGGAACACATATTTGGTGGGCCAAGGAAAGGAAAGTAAAAAGGGAAAAAGGAATACATTCGGTAGGGCCAAGGAAAGAAAAGCAACAAAGACGTAAAACAAAAGAGGAAAAGGACAAAAAGTCATCAAAGAAAGGAGAAAGCTCCGTGCGGCACTCAAGAAGATGGAATGTGGCTTAGTGATGGCTTGGCAGCAAGTGAAAATCAGTTGGGCAGTGGCTTGGATGAGCTAACAAAACAATGCAAGAACGGCTTAGCAAATTTTAGTGGCTAGTTGGCTCAATTGAAGAAAAGTGGCTGGGCAATTTCGCACTGCTCAATTGGAAGCCAATTTCAATTCAATTTCAACGAGAATGTCTCAATACAAGAAGACAAAATCAAGTCCAATTGAATTCTTACAAATTAAAGGAGGTGGACTCCTTAGCTTTATTTAGATTTTTATTTTAGAATTTTATTTACTAAGCCTTTTTGGGTTTCAATTTTTAGAACAAAAGAAGAAAAGGACAAAAAGTCATCAAAGAAAGGAGAAAGCAATGTGCGGCTCTCAAGAGGACAGAATGCCGCTTATTGATGGCTTGACGGCAAGTGAAAATCAGCAGGGTAGTGGCACGGATGAGCTGATAGAAAAATGCAAGAATCGACTTAGCAAATTTTGGGGCTAGTTAGCTTAATTGAAGAAAAGTGGCTAGGCAATTTTGCACGTCTCAATTCGAAGCCAATTTCAATTCAATTTCAACGAGAATGTCTTCAGTGCAAGAAGACAAAATCAAGTCCAATTCAATTCTTACAAATGAAAGGCGGTGGACTCCTTAGCTTTATTTATATTTTTATTTTAGAATTTTATTTACTAGTCCTCTTTGGTTTTAGATTTTTAGCCATTACTTCTTCTGTACTTACGATTCTTTTAGGAACTTTGTAAGCTTATAAATAAAGTCTAATTATCTTAGGAAAAGGGGAGTGCATAATGTAGGGACTTAGATATATTCTGTAGAGTGCATCATCAATATTTTCTCTAGAGGAATTATTCAATGAGCATTGATTCTTGGAGGAGTTTTCATTAGAAATTGAAAGGCTTGTCTATGAGTATTTATCTCTTTCCTTTATTTTCTTTTTCTTGTTTAATGATTATTTTAATTCTCTAATTGTAGTTAGATATTATTCTTGGATTTATGATTTTGAGTTAATTTAGTTCTTTGATTAATTAATTATTTTTCTTGGTGTTTGACTACTTGATTTTATAGGTTGATGGAATTAGATTTATATCTAATGGACTTGGGAAACGAAGTTAGATTAAGTTTAATTTAATCAATGCGACATATATGTTAAATCTTAATGAACTTAGGAAACGAAGTTAAAATTAAAGAACTTAGGTAATCAAAGGTTAGTTAATTTCACCTAGAACATAGGGTTATTGGCTTATTTCATGTCTATAAAGAATTATGTCTAATGCATCTTTTGGTTATGTCGGTTTGATTGGAAAATCTGCTAATATAATTAAGAGATAGTAATTCCATGGATTGGGACAGAAGTGGAATTTACCTAAGAAAGTTCATGACTTGGGAAATGATTGAATTTTACTTTATATTACTTCATAATGCTAAGAAAATAATTGGTTATGATAAGTATTAGATGATTCATGACATACTTTTGAGAATAATTATTTAATTACATGTTTTTCTCTCCATGAATTATGTATGAATATATATATATATATATATATATATATAGGTATGTATATGGCTTTCTTTCTTTATTTAGTTGATAGGTTAAACAATGAATGAAAAATGATTAGTGTGTACTTGTTCTTTTGAGAATCGATACTCGTTAATTCCCTGTACTATATTTGCGATGAGTATACTTGCTCACGTGTGTATTTTGTGATATTATTTGTTTGTATAATTGTATTTTAATTTCACTATATGTTGTAAATATTTAAATAGATAGATGTTAATAATTACTAACTTATCTTTGTATGTTCATATATATTGTATATTTAGTTATTTAATTTTACTAACCTAATATTAATGTGGAATATGTGTAATAATGGTCTTTTTAATTTAATGATTTTTGCATCTATAATTTTGAGTTAATACTAATTCTTTTTATTTTCAGGTTTAGATTTTTGCTAACATGATATTTTAGACGGACGGACTGAATTTATTTTATTTTATTATTTATTTATTTCTAATTTTTAATTTTAGTTTAATATTTAATTTATAAATTCTTATTTTAAATATACCATGGTCATGCATTCAATTAGGATAGTTTTTAGTTATAAAAAAAAAAATGGGGCTAGCACTGACTTGGCACCAGGCCAAAAAATGGCCAGGGCACCGGTCCAACATTGCCCAAAAAAAAAAAAAAAAAATCGCCAGAGCTTACCTTGCCCTAGGCCAAAATATGGACTTGGCACCTGGCCAGCTCTGCCCAACAATACCCGCACAAAAAAAAAAAAGAAAAAAAATTTTTTCCTTTTCCATTTGTTCCCTTACCCTTTTTCTTTTCTTCCCAAATTTTCCCTATGTTCTCTTTTTCTTCTTGTTTCTTTTTTCTTTGGTTTTCTTGTTTGTTTTGTTTCTCTCTCTTCCTTTCTTCTTCACTCGGTTCTTCTTCTTCTAATTATCCCCTATGGATTAAAAATTTTTAAAACTCATACGTTAGGGAATACATTAGTGGAAAAACTCTATTCATAGTAAGGTAGATTTTAGTCTCTTGAATTTCTTCGCATTTTGTATAAGAATTTTTGAAGAAAAATTTACTGGACATGGACATAACTTTGTTGAGTTTATTTGGTAGTAGAAAAATGCATAGAATGAATTGTGAGTCTTGTGATTGCTTCTAAACGTTAGCTATGTATTTTTCTGGAATTTTTGTAAATATGGAAATCTTGGACAATTGAGCATCCTATTGATATTTTGATTGAAGTTGGTTGACATTGTACTTTTACTATCTATGTTGGATATTCTCCTTATTTTTCTTGAGCATCAAAAGTTTGGAAACGATCTTCATTGGAAAGAGAACCATTTCCAAAGTATGTTTGGTTGAGACAATGAAGGACCTCATGAGCCCTTCAGAGGTCGTGGTGGTCTATTTGGTGGTTCTTTTGGACAATCTGGAGGCCCGTTTGGAGGCTCTACTTCGAGGGGGACTTAAAGGCTTTGACTTTCTATTCTTCTTTTCTTTTGATTCTTATTGAGCTTTTCTTTAGGCTTTTACTTGTGTGTTTGGTTTTCTTGTTGTAGGTTGAATTTCGCTGGCGATAATTCTTCCAACTTCTTGAAGGGTGAATTTCTTTTCCCTTGGGAGCTAATCTACCTTGGGGAGTATTATTTTCTTTTCCTTCTTTACATTCTTGGTCCCTTGGTTATGCTTTAGTATGATATTTTAGGCCATTGAGGACAATATCCAATTTAAAGTATGGGGGAGAGATTTAATATTTTCTCAAGTGCATCCTTGTGATTTTCAATGATATATGTTTGAGGGATTTTGAATGAAATATGTTTGAATTGTTGAAATTGTTGAAATTTTGAACATTGAAAGTTTGAAGATTTGGAGCTAAATTGAGTTTTGTTTTATTCTTGGAGTTTGAATATGGATAATATGATGAAATATTGGAAGAGTTGTTGATTAATTCTTGTATTTTGGATTTAAAATTTGCTTGACTTTGAATTTTGAATAAGGAATGTGAGAAAACATTGAGTTGAAAAAATGTGAGATGAAAAAAAATTGAGTTGGAAAAAAATGTGAGATTGAAAAGAATTGAGTCGAAAAAAATGCTCTTATTCAATCTTTGAAGACCTTTTGCTGAAAAGGGTATTAATATGGGGAGAAGTAGCAAGTGTATTCGGTGCACTCTATTGAGGCTATCCCGAAGGCAAAAAGGCTAGAAAGAGTAAAGAAAGAATTGGTGAGAAAAAAATTTGATGATAACTATAAGAGGGCCAATACGGTATTTGTAGAGAAATCCATGAACTTGAGGCTATCAATTCCCAAAGTCATAGAAAAAAAAGAAGAAGAAGAAGAAAGAGTGGAGTGTTTTCCTTGTTTCACTAACGCGAGTTTTGTAAATTTGAGTTTGTAATGCTTGAATTGGTTAAATGACTTAACTTGTATGATTTCTGTTATCTATGTTTTGGCTTGAAGAGTGAAATAATTTTCTTGTACTAAATATAAGCTTGTTTAACTTAACTTTGATTGCCTCGGGATTATTTGAGTCAATGCATGAGTTTACAAAGGTTTTTAAAGGGAGAATGAATGACAATTTTTTATCTAAGGTTGAAAAAAATATTTATGACTTTGTTATGGATGAATATGAAAAGAAATAAATTCTTTTAAGTGCTTTGTTTAAGAATTTACTTGAGGACAAGTAAAGATTCAAGTGTGGGGGTATGGATAGGGGTTAAAATTATCGTTATTTTCCTAGCTATTTGAGACTAATTTGAGGCACTTTTAATACAATAATTAATCATATTTCTTCCTATTTGATATTTCTCTTATAAAAGCTCTTTTCTGTAATTTTATATAAAAATAGGTGAAATTTGAAGGTAATTATATATTTTTCCAGTCCAAACCCAGCACAAGTCCTCTACTGGAAGAACAAAGAGATGCGGAATTGATGGAGCAGAGGAACAATTGCAATTGGAAATTGGAGAGGAAAAGGAGAAAAATGGCTAAAGGAAGCCACCGATCATTCACTGCTTCAAAAGAAACAAAGAACAAAAGAAAGCATAAAGGACAAAAGTAATAAAGGAAACAAGAAGCACGTTGACGACTCAAACAAAATAAACAAAAGAAAAAAACAAGAAAAGGAACACATATTCGGTGGGCCAAGAAAATGAAAGCAAAAAAGGGCAAAAGTAATACATTTGGTAGGGCCAAGGAAAGAAAAGAAACAAAGACATAAAACAAAAGAGGAAAGGGACAAAAAGTCATCAAAGAAAGGAGAAAGCTCCATGCGGCTCTCAAGAAGATGGAATGTGGCTCAGTGATGGCTCAACAGCAAGTGAAAATCGGTAGGGCAGTGGCTCGGATAAGCCAACAGAAAAAGGCAAGAACGACTTAGCAAATTTCAGTGGCTAGTTGGCTCAATTGAAGAAAAGTGGCTGGGCAATTTTGCACGGTCAATTGGAAACCAATTTCAATTCAATTTCAACGAGAATGTCTTCAGTGCAAGAAAACAAAATCAAGTCCAATTCAATTCTTACAAATTAAAGGCGGTGGACTCCTTAGCTTTATTTAGATTTTTATTTTAGAATTTTATTTACTAATCCTCTTTGGTTTTAGATTTTTAGAAATTACTTCTTCTGTACTTAGGATTTGTTTAGGAACTTTGTGAGCCTATAAATAAAGGCTAATTATCTTAGGAAAAAGGGGAGTGCACAATGTAGGGACGTAGATATATTCTGTAGAGTGCATCATCAATATTTTCTCTACAGGAATTACTCAATGAGCATTGATTATTGGAGGAGTTTTCATTGAAAATTGAAAGGCTTGTCTATGAGTATTTATCTTTTTCCTTTATTTTCTTTTTCTTGATCAATGATGATTTTAATTCTTTAATTGTATTTAGATATTATTCTCGAATTTATGATTTTGAGTTAATTTAGTTATTTGATTAATTAATTATTTGTATTGTGTTTGACTACTTGATTTTATAGGTTGATGGAATTAGGTTTATATCTAATGGACTTGGGAAACGAAGTTAGATTAAGTTTAATTTAATCAATGCTACATATTTGTTAAATCTTAATGGACTTGGGAAACGAAGTTAAGATTAAAGAACCTAGGTAATCAAAGGTCAGTTAATTTCACCTACAGCATAGGGTTATTGGCAAATTTCATGTCTATAAGGAATTTTGACTAATGCATCTTTTGGTTATGTTGGTTTAATTGGAAAATCTGCTAATTTAATTAAAAGATAGTAATTCCATAGGTTGGGAAAGAAGTGGAATTTACCTAAGTAAGTTCATTGTTGGCTATCTCAGGCTCGTATCTTATATGGCGCAGCGGAAAATAAAACGAGATACCATCCCAAGACCCGCCTTTGTGTGGAAAAAAAGACATAAAGGTAATAATGGTAGCAGCCTTTTACCTTTGTTTGATCGTCCGAAGAACAAAAATTTCTTCTTCAAGTTGAGGAGCGATCCAGCAATCCTCTTGATCAACTTCCACATAAATTGAATGTCTAACCACTGTAATCACAGTATGTGATTATCTCTAACAGTAATCCACACAGAGGAATACTCAAGCACAAAAATTTCTTGTGCTAGTAGAAAAAGATAGCAGCTAGGGTTGCTTGCTTCAAGAGCAACGAGAGAGAGAGAGAGAGAGAGAGAGAGAGAGAGAGAGAGAGAGAGAGAGAGAGAGAGAGAGAGAGAGAGAGAAGATCGTGGTTGTTGTTTTTCGTGTGTTAATAATCTAGCTAGGGTTTTGTGTATCTCATCTATATGTTACACGAAAATCTCCTACCAAAACTGAAAATTCTAATCCTATTAGAATTGCCTAATTGTAATTGGAAATCTCAAGTTTTCACAATTATAATTTGGACCATAAATTATAACTAATTATAATTTATCTACAACAACTTCTCTTTCTCTCAATTAACCCCACTATGTTATCAAATAACACATTGAGTATATAATCCTCTATTGTGTGTGACCTACTAGGTTTCTCAGTCAATTGGTAGAGAACATGAATTAATCTAAACATCTTTGAGATTAATATTAGAATTAATCCTATTAATTCTAATCAGAATTGGTTTATTAATTCATCAATTAATAAATCCATATTCCCAGATCATGAGCGGTATCTAGCAACACATCATGACCACCCAAGAGTCCAAAAAGTCAAGTGGCTTGACAAAAACCCTTCAATAACAAACTTCAGTGCAATTAACTCCTTTCACCATACAATATCTCATTCAGTTTGGAATACAAAATTAGTGCCAACTCCCTCCAAAATTAATTCTGGCCTGAATATAATAGCACTTGTACCATGAACCCACTACTCTATATGTGTATCAATTGGAACTATTTCCAATACACAATCGTCTTGGCCAAGGACTTCTCAAGTAGTAATTCCTACAAGTGGCCATGAGATATTCGCCCCTACTATTAGGATTGGTGAATCCTTTATTGACCCTCTCAACTACTTTCGTTTACCTCACAATGTACCCAATATCCATCCCATAGGCGGCCCTCGATTGAGCTCTGGAGATTGGAATCGAAGTACAATGCTCAGCAAACAAAGTATCTTGGAGATCTCAAGTCTAAGGATACTTGCACATTTGCTATATTGAGATTATATCACTGGCACTAAATAGTTATCCATGTGATTATCTCAAAGCTAGGTCATCCAATGAACTTGTTCCATTAACAAGCATCCATGTGTTAACTTTGAGTATCTCAATACTCACGGATATGAGAACCACCGCCTGATCAAATCAGGAAGTCTAACACATGCTAGTCTTAATGCATTAATGATGTCCTGTCTCATTAATACTATGACTAGGGATTATTTAAGTACTAACACTGTACAGTGTAGTAGGAATATCATATTATGATTTCTATCATGATTTTCTTAACACAGTGTTGTACTAGGGACTTTATCGAACAACTATATTACTTAAAAGTAAACAAAAGAAACTGTAAGATAAATAATGCCTTTTATTAAAATAAAATGTGTCATACACAATGTACAAGTGATTGCTTCTAGGGCACAACACTAACATTCATGACTTTGGAAACAATTGAATTTTACTTTATATTCCTTCATGATGCTAAGAAAATAATTGGTTATGATAAGTATTAGATGATTTCATGACATACTTTTGAGAATAATTATTTAATTACATGTTTTTCTCTTCATGGGTTATATATGAATATATATTTTATTTTTATTTTTATTTTTATTTCTTTATTTATTTTGTTGATAGGTTAAATAATAAATGAAAATTGATTAGTGTGTACTTGTTCCTTTGAGGATCGATACTCGTTAATTTCCTTGTACTATGCTTGCAATAAGTATACTTGCTCACATGTGTATTTTGGGATTAATATTTTAATTAAAACTTCATTAAGGGATCGATTTAAAGTTGATGATTTTATATACCCAAAATTTACGCATCAAACTCATAGACAAGCCCTTCTTCTTCTTCTTGAAAACCTTCTTAAATAATACTCCTTGAATGATGAATCTCCTCCTTTTTTAAGTGATTGGTAACTTTGATCCTTGGATTCAATCCTTGTCAAGTTGACATCAACTTAACCTTTGATCACTTAGTTCTAAAATCCTGACTTCATCGTTCAAATCCACGTATGTTTTAACAAATACAAAATCAATGCAATGAAACTTCTAACATCGTTTTGTCTAACTCAATTAGAAAAACTCGCATTAATAACCAATGATATCAAGTAATCAAACACCAAAGATGATAAAGAATTGATCAAATAACTAAATTAACACAAAATCTTGAATCCCAAAATAATGTTAAATTACAATAAAAACATTGAATACATCATTGTTTAAGGAAAAGAAGACAAAGAGAAAAGAAAACACTCATAGATAAGTCTCTTTCTTCTTTCTTGAAGACTCTCTTGAACAATCATCCTTGATTGGGTGAATTCCTTCTTCAATGAGTGCTTTGAGAATTTTTGCTTTCAAATCCACCTCTCTCTATGTATCTCTAGGTATATACCCTAATCCTTGTGTTTTCTTGTGCTTTTATAGGCCTCTTGGATGCTAAATTTGTAGCTTAGGAAGTCGTGGCCAATTAGGATTCGAAAAATACTAAAATCATTGGACAATTCCCAAATTTGTGTATAGAATATTCATCTTCCAAATCGTACCTGGTGCCAGATACCTTCGACCCACCTAGTGCCAGGTGCACTCTGTTCTTCCTCTAGAGTTTTGCTTCATTTTTTGTCTTTAGACAGAATGGACCCGGTGTCAAGTACACTTGCCAGACTTAGCGCTAGGTTTGATCTGAAATTTTCCCTGAAGATTAGCTCGATTTCTTCTATTCGACTAGAATGGACCTGGCACTTGGTCCATTGGCTGAGCCTGGCGCCAGGCCTGTTCTAGAAGTGTTCACCTTTTTGCTCAATTTTAACTTAAATCTGCACAAATTTGTCAAAAATACTTTTTATAAGCAAAATGTCAAATAGGATGGAATATATCTAGTTATTATAACAATTGTACCTCAAAATAACCTTAAATAACTAGAAGTAATGGTGATTTTAGCCCCTATCATCTATCTCCACAAATAATAGGCTCCATGGTATGCTAGAAAGGAATATAGTATCTACACTTGAGCTTGGATTTGTAATCTTTCTAGGCTGCACAAAGCATCTTCATTGTGATAGTACATCTCTTTGGTGGCATGGTTGTGTTGTCCTTACACTTGTTAAACAAATAAGTGATTAGACAAAATATAAATTGTTAAGAAACTGAACTTTTAATTAGGGAGATTTTATCCAAAGTTAGTTAGAAATTTATTTACCTGTATTTCTTCCCAGACAGAATCCTTCATTCTTTGAGGTACAGAATGCTAATCTATATAATTTAAAGGAAGTCTATTGCCCATTCGTGCAAAACAACCAACTACAGAACTGAAGCGAAAAGCATCCGCCCCTATAAGTCCTCTGTGCTAGTTAACTCCAACCTCGTCTACAAGCCTGGTTCAACCCACTTGGAGGAAACTTTCCACCCGCCCAATCAGCTCTGGATGAAGAACCTAGAAATAACAATTTATATAGTTACCAAATATGATCAATGTAAAAATTAATCAATAGTATTATATGTATAGGACTAAAAAAATTATTAAATTAACATAAACCTGAGGCACTAGGTCCTCGAAGAAGTAGGTGCTATTGTAGACGGAGCCACACCAGAAGTAGCTACAGATGGGGTGCTAATAGGACCTGCATTAGAAGTAGCTGCAAGAACTATTATAGTAGGACCAGCACTAGAAGTAGCTACAGCTACTGTGCTAGTAGATCTTCACATCTCTGACGCCTATGAGGAACTAGCCCCTGACCTCGATGCTGCTATAGCTTCTTGCATCGATGCAAGCCGAAGTCGTTTGTTCACCATCTGCAAAGCACAAAAAATAAACATGACATTAATAATTATAGATAAATTCTTGGATTTATTCAAATTATAAAAAAATGTAGAAACATAAATTTAATCAAATAAATATGTACAAAACACTTGAGAAATATATAAAATACATTTAAGTTGCAGCTTTAAATTCATATGACGTGTAAATTTTGGGTATATAAAATCATCAACTTTAAATTCATCCCTTAATCAAGTTTTAATTAAAACATTAATACCAAAATGCACATGCGAGCAAGTATACTCATCGCAAGTATAGTGTAGAGAATTAACAAGTATCGATCCTCAAATGAACAAGTACACATAAATAAAACTCAAGGATTCACTCTCAAATAAAAATAAAGTAAGAAAAGAATAAAAATAAAAACTAAAGAAACATAAACAACTCAAGGATGTAGGTTTATGCAATTTAGACAAGTCTCCTAGAACACATGACAATGAACCAATTAGCAATTCTGTCAACTAATTATCATCTTGGCATCATGAAGGAATATAAAATAAAACTCAATCATCTCACAAGTCATGATTCTACTTAGGTAAATTCCACTTCATTTATCAATCCATGGAATCCTATATTTTGATTCATATTAATAGATTTGTCAATCAAGCTAACATAACCAAAACATGCATTAGGCTCAATTCCTTATAAACATGAAATTAGCTAATAACCCTATGTCAAGGCAAAATTAACATAACATTTGATCACTTAGTTCTCAAATCCTAACATCATCATTCAAATCCATCAAGATTTAACAAGTACAAAATCAATGCAATAAAACTCCTAACATCGTTGTGTCGAAGTCAATTAAAAGAACTCGCATCAATAACTAATGAAATCAAGTAATCAAACACCAAAGATGACAAAGAATTGATCAAATAACTAAATTAACACAAAATCATGAATTCCAAAATAATGTTAAATTATAATAAAAACATTGAATATATCATTGCTAAAGAAAAAGAAAACAAAGAGAAAAAAAGCACTCATAGACAAGCCTCTTTCTTCATCCTTGAAGACTCCATTTGAACAATCCTCCTTGACTTGGGTGAATTCCTCTTTCAATGAGAAAATCAAATTTTCTACTCTTTAATTCGCCTTTCTTAGTTGTATATTTCAAACTCTTGTGTTCTCTTATGCTTTTATAAGCCTCTTGGATGTCAATTTCATGGCCGAGGAAGTCTTGGCCGAGTAGGAATAGGAAAATATCAAAATACTTGGATAAGCACTAATTCCGCGTACAGAATTTCCGCCTCCAAAGCATATCGGGCGCCGGGTACCTTCGACCCACCTGGCGCCAGATGCACTCTATTCTTCCCTTATTTTTACTATGTTTTTGGCAGCTTCTCGTTGGCAGAAAGAATGGACCCGACGCTAGGTGCACTTGCTAGACATGGCACCATGTCTGTCCTGGGAATCCCCTAAAGCTTGCTCAATTTCTGTTGCTAGGGCAGAATGGACCTGGCGCCAGGCACATTCTGGTTATGTGCCCTTTCTGCTCGATTTTAACTTAAAATTTGCACATATTTGCCAAAAATACCTTTTACAAGGAAAATGTCAAATAAGAAGGAATATGCCTAGTTATTGCAACAAATGTATCTTAAAACAACCTCAAATAATTAGGAAAAGAATGATGACTTTAACTCCTATCACATACCCCCACACTTGAACATTTACTTGTCCTCAATCAAAACACTTTAGTCCATGAAAAATTATCAAGATAGCACTAGTTTTTTTTTTTTTCTTATTCAAAAGTTTCTTCATCATGGCAAAGATCATGTCCTCCTTTCAAACTTTATATACAACCCTTATCATTCATACCCTTTTGAAAACAATACAAACTTTGAAATATTGGTCAAGACATCACAAAACTCTTGAAGTAAAATTAATTAAGTGTATACCTCAATCTAAGAAAATTATTTCACTCTTCAAGTAAAAATATAAATAATATAAATCACATAAGCTAAGCCATGTACCAACTCTAGCATTATAAATCCAAAAATTGCACAACTTAAGTTATGATGTGAGGAAAGCACTCTCATTTTTTTCTCTCAAAATTTTTTACTGACTTAGGGAATTGATAGCCTCAAGTGTATGGATTTCTCTTCACACACCGTATTGGCCCCCTTTATAGTCATCACTCACCATTTTTTCTCACCAATTCTTTCTTTCATTCTTTTTGTTCTTTCTTACCTTTTTACCTTTGAGATAGCCTCAAGAGAGTGCACCGAATTCACTTGCTACTTTTCAGCTAAAGGTCTTCAATGATCATCAATAAGAGAATTTTGTCTCAATTCATACCAACAATAGTGTTGTTTCTACTCATTGTTTTTTTCAACTCAAATAAAAAATTTTCAGCATTCTCCTCAATCTTTCCTCTCAAAGATCTTTTTTTTTTTTTAAACTTACATTTTTTTTTTCATCATAACTCAAAGCTAGCAAAATTAAAACTCATAGTACAAATGTTAGCCAATAAACTCTTCCCATATTCATCATATCTTCTATATTCCAACTAGATAAGTCAAATAATATTCAAACACCAATACATAAACAAGATTAATCAAAATTCTCAAGTCTTGATAACTATCTTATCCAATAAAACCAATTCATCAAAATCCACCACATGAATAACAAAACTCATATCCAAGTAAGAAAAAGAATTACAACCTTGCTTAACAATGAAAATCACTAAAATTTTTGAAAAATTTTCATAAAAATGATATGGAAATATTTCTTTAACCTCATTCCCCCCCCCCCTAACACTTAAACTGGACATTGTCCTCAATGGCTAAAGATAGAATAATAAAAGTACAGCCAAGAAGACCAAAATGAATAAAGAATAAGAAGAAAGTAAAGAAGATATTGTCATGACGGAGTAGCTCCAATTTTCCAAACTTTGTGCTCAAAATAAAATTGTTTCTTAATTTCAAAATTTTTCAAAGTAGCTCAATGCCAAGAAAACACCAAGATAATTTATAAAAACTTGAACAAAGTATATCGCCAAACCACTCCCTATACTTAAATTGGACAATGTCATCATTAGTCAAAAAATAAACACAAGAAAGCATCTCCAAAGGGACCGAAAATAATAATAGGGTAGAAAGTTTAAGCAATACTTCCCAAGTGCAATAATGCTCTAATAGATATCCAAACTTGAGATAGAGAGAAGGGCATGTCCAAGAGAACTTTATTCCTATAAAACAAAACACAAATAAAAGCACAAGAAAAGTAATAACAAAATAAAAATATACCTAAATAAAAGAAAACAAACTAATGAAAAAGACTAAAAAAAATCCTAAGAAAGCAAATAAAGACATGACTCACTCCCCCACACTTAAGATGAAAAATATTTTCCTTATTCATGAGAGAAAAAATAAACAACTTAATAAAACAAAAAAATAAAACAAAAACTTTTTCTACTCATCATGCTTCCTCACCAAACCTTTTAAAAAGAAATTAAAGCTCAAAATAGAATACAGACATGATGAATGTAGAAAGAAGAGAGGTTTCTAAAAAATAAAAGGTTTATGAAAATAATTTTTCTCACTAAAGCAAAACACATAAACCTCGTTTCTCTAACATTCCTTTAGACACACGAATATTTTTGTCAACATATAAGTGCACATGGTTTCTAAAGAATGCATCAAATTTGAAATCACCTCTTAACCCTTCAAAAGATTTCTCACAATTGAAATTCCCCTTAGAACTTATCAATTGAGTTCTTAAAGATTGGATCACGAAATCAGTACTTTTCGACACATCTACAAAAGCTAAGTTACCTCCTTTTGAATAGGGTGAATGGTAGAAATTACTACCATCCTCCAAGGGCTTCTTACGATATAGCATTGAAAGATCTAACTCCTTGAGGCATGATAAATTCAACACATCATCATTTGGACCCTCATTTTCCACATTGGATAATTGTTCCTCATATCCTCTCTCTTTTCCTTAAGGATTCTCTTATTTAAGAGTATGGGCCTTTATGGCATCCTCAACCAACTTGGCTAGTTATGTTCTTTGATAGCTCATACATTAGGATGTTTCCTCATGACATTTAATGGAGGAACTTGTATAGCCAACAAAAGAATGCAATGAGACTTCAAGTGATGTCTCACAAAAAGCGTCAATCTGAGCTTGCAAATTTGCCAAAATCTCGCCATTATAGCTCATTTCATCTTGTACCCAAAAGTAATTGTCTATGATGATGTCAGTTTCGCACTCAAAGAAAAATAAAAATCAAATTGAAAATAAAAACAAACAAAAATAATTAAAAAATATAGAAAAAATAAAATAAAAAGGGAAACAAATAATAGAAAATTAAATAAATAAATACACACATTGACAAACTATCTAAATACAAAAGTTAGCGATATTTATAGTACAACATGAAGTAAGCTAGTCAATTAAGTCACACAATGTTACAAATAACAAGATAGAACACCGATTTACACAAAGAACATATATGCATATTTACATATAAACATATGGACATATAAACATATAAACATGGTTAAATCAACAAAATTCAAGCTTTCATGATATTGCTCCCCGGCAATGGCACCAAAAACTTGATGCCAAATCAAGTTTTTCAAAAATACCTCCATGATGAAACAAAAAAATATCCTAATCCTCGGCAATGACACCAAAAACTTGATGCGTAAATTTTGGGTATATAAAATCATCACTTTTAAATCCATCCCATAATCAAATTTTAATTAAAACATTAATCCCAAAATACACGTGTGAGCAAGTACACTCATCGCAAGCATAGTATAAGGAATTAACGAGTATCGATCCTCAAAGGAACAAGTACACAGTAATCACTTTTCTTCCATTGTTTAACCGACCCAAATAAAGTAAGAAAAGAATAAAAATAAAAACTAAAGAAACATATACAACTCAAGGATGTAGGTTTATGCAATGTAGACAAGTCTCCTAGAAAACATGACAATGAACCGATTAGCAATTCTGTCAACTAATTATCATCTTGGCATCATGAAAGAATATAAAATAAAACTCAATCATCTCACAAGTCATGATTCTACTTAGGTAAATTCCACTTCATTTGTCAATCCCTGGAATCCTATATTTTGATTCATCTTTACAGATTTCTCAATCAAGCTAATATAACCAAAACATGCATTAGGCTTAATTCCTTATAAACATGAAATTAGCTAATAACCCTATATCAAGGCAGAATTAACATAACATTTGATCACTTAGTTCTCAAATCCTAATTTCATCATTCAAATCCATCAAGATTTAATAAGTACAAAATCAATGTAATGAAACTCCTAACATTATTGCGTCGAAGTCAATTAGAAGAACTCACATCAATAACCAATGAAATCAAGTAATCAAACACCAAATATGACAAAGAATTGGTCAAATAACTAAATTAATACAAAATCATGAATGCCAAAATAATGTTAAATTATAATAAAAACATTGAATACATCATTGCTAAAGGAAATAAAAAACAAAGAAAAAAGAAAGCACTCATAGACAAGCCTCTTTCTCCTTCCTTGAAGACTCCATTTGAACAATCCTCATTGGCTTCGGTGAATTCCTCTTTCAATGAGAAAATCAGAATTTCTACTCTTTAATTCACCTCTCTTTATTGTATATCTCAAACCCTTGTGTTCTCTTATACTTTTATAGGCCTATTGGATGCCAATTTCATAGTTGAGAATGCCTTGGCTGAGTAGGAATAGGAAAATACCAAAATTCTTGGGTAAGCCCTAATTCTGCATACAGAATTTTGCCTCCTGAGTATACCTAGTGCCAGGTGCACTCTGTTCTTCCCCAATTTTTACTCTATTTTTGGCCGCTTCTCCTTAGCAGACAGAAAAGACACAGCACCAAGTGCATTTGCCAGACTTAGTGCCAGGTCTGCTCTAGAAATCCCCTGAAGCTTGCTCAATTTCTACTACTGGAGCAGAATGGACCATGTGCCTGGTCCATTGGCTGGGCCTGTGCCAGGTACATTATGGTTCTATGCACTTTCTGCTCGATTTTAACTTAAATGTGCACATATTTGCTAAAAATATCTTTTACAAGAAAAATGTCAAATAGTAAGGAATATGCCTAGTTATTGCAATAAATGTATCTTAAAACAACCTCAAATAACTAGGAAAAGAATGGTGATTTTAACCCCTATCAATATACCCTAAAACAATTTATACTTATACTATTGTCATTATGTATTATGTAATAATACGAGGCGTTTCTTTCCATGAATAGTGCATTTAGTTTTGTGGTAATTAAGTATGTGACTTAATAGTAAAACCCTATAACAAATACAATGACTATTTTTAAATTGTCCCTGATCGATTATTATTAATGGAACAATAATAAATTAATATTAGTATGTTTGTGAGATGGCTATGTTTTACTAGTCATGGATATATGGGATATCAAGTCAAAACATAAATAAATGTTAAAGAATAATGTATTAGACATGACCCACTTGTTAGAGTACTTCATAGAACATGTCATAAGTACTTTCTAGTTATAATGATATTAGAAGTCCTTTTACCTAAATTCATCATAGTTTCCTACTTGGTAAATTCTATATTTTGACGCTATCTAAAGTTATCTTTAGCCAGTTAATAAACTAGAAAACAGTTGGATATAGAATAAACCGGGGAGAGTAATATGATTGATAGTGAAGGAATTTATCCTTTTCAATTTTGGGAGAGATGTCCATGAGCCCCTTGATAAGTTAGACTGTTAAAATGCATGGCCGTACTCGAAATATATCAATTTGAGTTATTGATATCATTTGTTTGAACAGTCTACTATAAGATCAAGAAATAGTTGATTAAGCTTAATAAGGATGGTATACTCTGTGTTTTATGCTTAATCTGGATATCGTATGACAAAAGGACTAAATATAAAGTTGTGGTTTGGTTTAAAGAGATCACTGATCTTCATTTAACCTAGATAGTTATAATATTTTGCTAGAAACCACTTATAAATTGTTGACCATTTAAATGTGATTTGGCATACTGATAGTGTTAAATGATCCTATAGGGTCACACATTAAATGAACATGTTAGGTTATCTTTCTAGTAACTAGATTTGATGTATCTAAAAATATGTCTAGGTTAATCAAACCTAGAAAAATGACCATATACAATAAATATGGAAATATGTCCACATTTGATGTATCTGGAGAATGTCCAGATTATAAGAATCTGACTTGGTAAATTAATTAGTTAAATTACCCAGATAATAGTAGAATCTTATCGTATCAGTTTTAATTTAATTTGAACTTAAACTAAAATATGATAAGATATTATGAGAATTAGACTCCAAGAAATTCGAGTGGTTTTAAAAGAAAACCCTAGCCATCTTCTTGTGGAGACCTCTCCTAAAATATTCATGCCTCCATTACCAGGAAAAATTAAGCCTCTCAAAATCCTAGGTGCTAGCATTCTCGGGTAACGAGCTAGTTTCGCCATATGTATCCGACAGAGGACGTTCGCACATTTCAGCATCTGGTGATCGTTCGAGTTGTACGTACACCTGAAAATCAGAAAATAGAGATCTTGATTATGGCGAACAGAGGTAATTTTGTAATCCCTAGATCGTCTTAATCATTTGGCTTGGGTCCTCGGAAGGGATTCGTGGATGTTTTTTGTGTTTAGGAGTCCACAAATTCTAACAGTTGTTTCAGAGCAACTTGCTGAACGATTAGGTTAATTCATCTATATTAATCGTATTGTTGAATATATGTATGATATATATGTGTGCATGAATCAATTTCGTTTAATTTGAACAGTGTATATCAGTATATTCATATGATTATAATTTTAGAACACTTAGCATGCGGACTACCTGAAATTATGTTTATTCTGTGCGTCTTAATTGTTTGATCAGACCAGATTATTTTCAGATTGTCTGTAAACTGGTCTTTTTTAATATGATATGGTATCGTAAGCATGCTATCCGTCGTTCTAAGTTGCAAATTGTTTGTATTAATCTTCCATGATAATTTGTTATCTATATCAATATGGTTAAAAGGAAACGCAGATTGTCTGTAATATAGTAATTCATGGCAACTGTTACTAAGGGTTTCGAACGTTAATCTAATTAATATTCGGAAATTGGAAGGCAAAATATCATTCAATGAGAGAAGGAAAAATCTGATTAATATTCGGACCTCCACCAGGGGCGCTGCCCCTTGGAACCCCGACTAACTATTCGTTGTGTGTTATTCGTTAGTAAATTTTGATTGTAGTTGTGGATTGTCCTAAACAGTGCATAGCATGGCTCGTTTTACCCCAATGTGATTGGTAGGCTTTATTCTAGTTATTTTGAGTTGTAATTTTTAAATACAGCCTACTTGTCATTTTTCATTGAGTAAAATTGTAGTTGCTTCCTAGAATATGAATTATTTTATTTTACTATCCAATGTAAAAAAAAAAAGAGGCCTACAATTACAACTAAGGAGGAGTATGTTCAAGGCATTAGAGAATGCTCAAATGAGTTCATATACCTAAATTGACCACCTTGATCTTCACTTTGCTCGTGATGATAAGTATAGGTTATGGGTTACGCTATATCACTTTGATTTATGTCTTGCATGCATATTTGATATCTTTACTTCATGCTTACTAAAATCAAATTTTTATTTTAAAAAAATTAAGTCTTAAATGCCTTCCAAAATCAAACACTTGTTATTACATGGATCATCATATAATCATTCCTACAAAAGTAGGATGCTTTTGATTATTTAAGTGAGACAAGATAGAAAATGGCTTTCAATATGTTTGATATGATTTGACTTAATTGGACTATCAAAATGGTTTTGGGTCTATCCCGTTAAATTTGATTTTTATTTAATTATAAGATTAAAGCCAAAGCTTACTTATTATTAAAATAAAATATTCAAAACAAAGAAAAGCAAAAAAAATTTTTTTTACCCACTAAGAAACATCAAAATGTTGAAGTTTCAAAATTTAAATGCCTCTAGTGAGAGTTTTTCCATTAAAGGCTCAAAATTAATTACTTTGCATATTTTGTACATAGATAATGGCAACAAACAGTTGGAATAACTCATTGTAATCTGTGCTCAAGAAAAACAAGCTTAGTAGGACTAACTTTCTTGATTGGGCACGTAACTTAAGAATTGTTCTTAAGCAAAAACAAAAGCTCTATGTTCTTGAAAATCCTATTCCCCCTACTCTAGCAAATAATGCCCTAAAAGCTAAAAAAGATGCTTATAGTAAGCACAAAGATGACTCTAACGATGTTACTTGCCATATGCTAGTAACCATGAACTCTGAACTTCAAAACAGGTTTGAAGAAGTAGAGGCATATGACATGATTGTGTATCTCAAGGAAATATTCCAAGAGCAAGCACGACAAGAGATATTTGAAACTCATAAGGTGTTAAATGCTTGTAAGATGGTTTCTGGCACCTCGATAAGTGCTCATGTCCTTAAAATGAATGGATTATCTTGATTATCTTGAAAAACTTAGTTCTCCTGTTAATCATAACATGGGCACAGATTTGATCTTGAGCTCATTACCTCCTGAGTATGACTAGTTTGTCATGAATTTTAACCTTTATAATATAGAGAAATCCATTACTGAATTGTATGGGATGCTAAAACAAGCTAAACTAAACATTAAGAAGAATACTCCTAATGTTCTAATGGTTCGAAAAGGGAAAGGGAAAAAGAACAATCGAAAGGGTAAAGTTATGGCTAGTAAGTCCAAGTTCAAGCCCAAACCTAAGACTAAGACACCAAAAGAGGGAGCTTGCCACCATTATGGTGAACAAAGATAATGGTTAAGAAATTGCAAGCTCTATTTTGAAGCAAAGAAGAAGAAGAAGGACAGTAAGACTGCAGCTTCAGGTATTTATGTTATAGAAATTAATTTATTTTCTTCTAATTCATAGATATTAGATACCGCTTATGGATCTCACATTTGTGTAAATGTGCAGGGTCTAAAAAGGAGTAGAGCCTTAGCAAAAGGTGAGGTGGACCAACAAGTTGCGAATGGAGTAAAAGTTGCTGCAGTAGCTGTAGAAACTTTTGAATTAATTTTGTTTAGTGGGCTTATTTTAGAACTGAATTATTGTTCTTATGTTCCTGCTATGAGTAAGAATATTATGTCAGTTTCTTATTTAGATTTAGAAGTTTTGGATTTTTTTATTAGGAATAACACTTGCTCCATTAATAAAAATGGCATTTATTATGAAGATGACTCATTATCAAATGGGCTTTATATTCTTAATCTTCATGGATCTTCGAACAAGTCTATCTATAACATTAATACTAAGAGATTGAAATCCAACGATTTAAATCAGACTTATTTCTAGCATTGTCATTTGGGCTATACAAATGAGAAATGCATTACAAGGCTTCATAATGATAAGCTTCTAAATTCGTATGATTTAGAATCTTATGAAATATGTAATTCTTGTTTATTAGGCAAAATGACTAAGGCACCTTTTAAGGGACAAAATGAAAGGGCAACTAATTTATTAGACCTAACACATACTGATGTAGGTGGACCAATAAATACACATGCTAGAGGAGGATTTCAGTACTTCATTACATTTACGGATGATTTCAGCAGATATGGCTACCTATATCTGATGAAATATAAATCTGAATCGTTCCAGAAATTCAAAGAATTTCAAAATAAAGTACAAAATTAGCTTGGCAAAAATATCTCAACACTTCGATTAGATCGAGGTGCTAAATACTTAAGTCATGAGTTTGACGAGCATCTTAAGAATTGTAGAATTATCTCCCAATTAACTCCACCTAGAACACCTTAATGGAATGGTGTATTTGAACGGAGAAATCAGACTTTATTAGATATGATTCAATCCATGATGAGTCAAACTATTCTTCGAATCTTCTTTTGGGGTTATGCCCTAAAGACTGCTACGTTCATATTAAATCGGGTTCCATCTAAATCGGTTCAGAAAACACTATATGAGATATAGACTGGAAGACGACTTAGTTTGTCGTTTCACAAGATTTGGTGTTGCAAATTTTATGTAAAGTGTTTATTATCTGAAAAACTTACACTCAAATAAGATAAATGAATATTTGTGGTGTATCCTAAGGAAACTAAAGGATACCAATTTTATCTCCCAAAAGAAAATAAAGTAATTGTTGTGCAAAATAGATTCTTTCTTGAAAAGGAATTTATTTCCAAAAGAATCAATCGGAATAAAATACATCTTGATGAGATTTAAGAGCCACAATTAGTATTCAAACCGAACAATAAACCTCGATCAGATGGCTTACAAATCCTAGGTGAACCTACTTCTATAGAACAAGGATCTCAAAGATTGATGCGTTAATTTTGGATATATAAAATCATCAATATTAAATACATCCCTTAATCAAGTTTTAAATAAAACATTAATCCCAAAATACATATGTGAGCAAATATACTCGTCACAAGCATAGTATAGGGAATTAACGAGTATCGATCCTCAAAGGAACAAGTACACACTAATCACTTTTCTTTCATTATTTAACCGATCTAAATAAAGTAAAAAAAGAATAAAAAAAAAAAACATATACAACTCAATGATGTAGGTTAATGCAATTTAGACAAGTATCCTAGAAAACATAACAATGAACCACAATGGTCCTCAATGAAGAATGCTCAGCCATCTTGCAGTGGTCCTCAAATCCCCCTCAGTGAAGCTTTAATTCACATGCCCAAATACGCTAAGTTTCTTAAAAGTATGCTCGTCAACAAAAAGCGATTGGCAAAGTTGTCCACAGTGGTTCTCAACGAAGAATGCTCAACCATCTTGCAGGACAAACCGAATTTGCCACATAAAGAAAATGATCCAGAGAGTTTCTCTATTCCATGTTTAATTGGCACTCTTAACATCTGTAATGCATTAGCTGACCTAGGTGCTAGTATTAATTTATTATCATATAAAACATTTAAAATGCTAGGCTTAGGAGAACCATAGACTACTAGGATGAGTATTCAACTCGTGGATAGATCTATCAAATATCCTAGGGGCATAATAGAAGATGTTATGATAAAAGTTCATAAATTCATATTTCCTGTGGATTTTGTTATTCTTAACATGGATGAAGATTCCAAAGTCCCTTTAATCTTATGTAGACCCTTCCTAGCTACAGCAAAAGCATTAATTGACATTTATGGGAGGAGGTTGACACTTAGGGTTAGGGATGAGGAAGTAGTCATTCAAATCCACAAGAGCATGCAACACCCTGTGTCTTCTGATAATTCTTGTCTAAGAGTTGATATTCTTGACAAACCTATTTTTGAGTTAATGTAGGAATCCATTGAGGAGGAGTTGATGGAAACATCAATGGCGTATTCAGAGGACTTTCACAATGAGGATGGAATGTAGAAT
The DNA here is from genome assembly GCA_026120185.1 of Voacanga thouarsii. Taxonomy (NCBI): domain Eukaryota; kingdom Viridiplantae; phylum Streptophyta; class Magnoliopsida; order Gentianales; family Apocynaceae; genus Voacanga; species Voacanga thouarsii. Next base: position 595 of record JANUWF010000715.1, on the reverse strand, counting down.
TTGAAAATTGAGAAAAGCAGTTTAAGGAGAATGAAATCATCCATAGAAGATCCTCCCGAATTGGACTTAAAAGACCTGCCCGAGCATTTGGAATACGTGTTCTTGTCTACAGGACATAAATTGCCTGTCATGATTACCAAAGATCTCAATACCGAACAAAAGACCAAATTGGTAAGTATGTTGGGACAATATAAGGGAGTTATAGCTTGGAAGATTACTGATATTAAGGGCATTAGTCCATCATTCGATGTGAAACCTCAGTCAAAACCAACCTTAGAGTAAGGGGGTTGGGATGTATATCATATTTTATTACATGTTTAAATATATTTTTATATAATTTTATGTGCATTGAATTTGTGTTTTATAGTCTAGAGGGCTTGATTATGATTATTGAGTGAGAAGGGCAAAATGATAATTTTTACTTGAGGTGGAAAAAGGGTGATAGCTTGAGGATTGAATAGGAAAATATTTTTAGAGAGAAAATAAGAACAAGAGTTATTGTGGTGTAGTGATTAGAACTTTAGAATTAATTCTTGAAGTCTTGAGTTCAAATTCCATCATAGAAGTTTTAGCTTGGTTAAATTTTATTTTTGTT
>JANUWF010000714.1:0-29044 GCA_026120185.1 Voacanga thouarsii | reverse complement strand
ATTAAAATGAAATTCAAGCTGCTCTTTAATATCAATATATGAAAACTTAAGATGTAAACAAAAATGCATTTGAAAAATCAATGATCTAACAAATACATATATTTATAAAGTTAAAACAAGTTTAGTGACTAAATTTAAAGTTCATTCATTTTATTTTATTATATTTGTATAGTAATATTTATAAAATAGAAAGATATCTTAGTATTTATAAATATAAGATATCAAATTAAAAATCCAACTGTTAAATTTAATGTAATCATTACCAATAGTATTGTGATTAAATTTGAAAATAATCGAGATAAAATTTAAAATAATTTTGAGAGGCTTTGTTATAACTAGACTAAAAACGTCAATTAAAATAAACCGTCATATTTGGCATACTTTATTGCGACATGCTAGTACATAACCGTCGTATTTGACCTACTCTATTGCGACAGTTACAATAAACCATCGTATTTAGCCTACTCTATTGCGACAGATGGTATAAACCGTCGTATTTGACCTACTCTATTGCAACGGTTAAAATAAACCGTCATATTTGTCCTACTCTATTGCGACAGTAAAATTAAACCGTCATATTTGGCCTACTCTATTGCGACGAGTTGGTATAAATCGTCGTATTTGGCCTACTCTATTGCGACGGTTAAAATAAATCATCGTATTTGGCCTACTCTATTGCGACGGTTACTAAGAACCATCGTATTTGGCCTACTCTATTGCGACGGTTGGTATAAACCGTCGCATTTAGTCACCAAATACGACAGTTAGCATTAGAACGTCGTATTAGGTCTATCTATTGCGACGGTTTCAAAACTGTTATATTAAGTAACCTATTGCGACGGTTTTTTGACCGTCGTATTTGTCTTTATCGCATTTGCCCCATTTTTTTGTAGTGAGTTGTGATTAGACTGGCTAAAAGTAACACTTGGCTGGCCAAGGATTCTACACTCATTTTTACTTCAACTGCACAATTATTCCTGGGACATCACACAAGAAGTAGTAGATCAAACGATAGGGTTCTTTGAAGCACTCCAAAAAGCCTCTAAGCAAGCCTAATTTGTGACATAAATACAATTATCTAGTGTAAATTGAAAGTAATGAATTGGGAAACCATGGTAATAACCCCAAGAGCACAAACACTCAAACATTCGAAAGAGAGATCTAGCTGGAATTGATTAAAGCTATAAAAGTACATGAATTTGAAGAAAAAACTGTAAAGAAAAGCAGTGAAAACATGCTTTTAGATGAAATTAGAGAATAAAATATGGTCTTGAGATGATTTCTTCGTGTCCCCCTTTTCTTCTGTTTATCTTCCAACTTTTATAAGCAAAATTCCTTCGTTCCCAAATTTTCAAGTCACATTTCCATAACTAAAAATAAAAAAATGGTGAGTGTGGTTGTTCTCCTCTACTCTATAATCATTAATGGTGACATGGGAGGTTATTGGATAGAAATCCATGTGTTATCTCCTTAACAACTAACTTCCTTGAAAATAAGAAGTATCTTGACTAGAGTCAAACTTTTGGTTAGCTACTTCTCCGATTTATCCAGGGTCTTGTTGGAAGTTGCCTAGCCTGACTTGCTTGTTTGGCCCAGTTACACCTATTTGAACCATCCAAATAATGCTCCAAACTGACTCGTCTAGATGATGCTCATGACTGTCCCATCTAATCACATCTTGATTTGTTTGTCTAGTCAAAAGTTGACTTGTCTAGCCAGCCAAATTTTTAGATGTCAACACTTGCCCCTTATGTGTCCTATTATCTTGTCAAAGAAAATGGGACAAATATATTTTTGCCTTCCGTGAAAGTGGCAACTGGGCTATTTGAAGCCTCATTTATCATGATAATCCTTTTTTCCCGAAACCTAAATCAAATCAAAATGATATTCAAATTTTAAAATTCATTAATCTGATGATTGATATTCCATTATCCCAAATATTGACTAGATTAATTTCTTCCCTTCATCCGAGAGCCTCATATTATTTTAGTCTCTCATAAACTCTTCATGACCCAATACCTCACAAGTCTCTGCATCTTTTTTCTACCTTCTTTTGCTTCCTTTACAAATGCCATAGATGGTCACCTAATGATTCCCTATTCCCATTTTCCAAAAGCTTTTATCTTAAGCCCTGTTATGACTGATTTAGCTGGTAAGTGGAGGTGCTGCCCATCAAGAACAATCAATGGGACTTTACCAATTTTCCCAGTAAGTGGAGGTGTTGGCCAAGTTATCTCGAGGAGTAAGAATCATGGCTAGACTGAATTTCTGAGCAGTGTGGGGACAAATGGCAAGAATAGAGAATTTATGGTGTAATTCATCTAACCACTCGAGATACCCCATTGATCGAATGCAGTTGTCAGTGGTAAGTGCCTTTTAGAACCTAACTATCAACATTTTCATGTTTTCCTTTGGAATGATTACTCCTACCCTATTGGATATGGTAGTAATTCTTAGTCTCCTTGTGAATGGACCTGACTTCGCTTTTTTTCTTGAAGAAAGGATCCTTCCTTTCAGTGTTAAACACTTTAGGACTGTATCTTTTTACCCTAAGTTTATTCAGGCCAACTGTGAATTGACCGATCCGATCACTGATATTGAACATGCCATCTTCCTTCTTTTTGGGTTTGTAGATATGTCTTGTGTACTAGTGCGGTCGGTGCTATTGTTGAAAGCATGCACTTTGTTAATATAATCATGATCAGCCATTCGGTTGGTCCGGCTTTTCTATTCCTTATTAGCATTTATTGAGGTTTGATTCTCGCTTTCTAGAGCATGATCGAGAATAGAAAAATAGAGTCTCAGTAATTGCCTCTCTCTGGGTACTTCAACTCGTAGTTATTCTATTATTTGCCCAACTTTGGTCTTTCTTATCCCGAGTCGAGTAGAGACGAATAACTCAGTGACCGGATGTCCTCTTTGTCATGTATTGGTTATTAATTGCCCTTTTGTTGATATTCTTATTGATCTACATTCCAACTATGAGAGAACTATTGGCAACGTTGACTCATGAGCTGGAGTAATAAGGAATATCTCATTCATAAGATTTTGTCATACGATTTTGGAGAAATAAGGAAGATTGTGCTCATGAGATTATTGATATCTAGTCAAGGGATGTGGTTGGTGTCAAGGAAACTTAGGAGCAATAACTTCCTACGTAAAGGGTAGTTCATTTTGATATAGGAAACTTCTCATATCTCCAATTATATTATTTCTTGTATCTTTGATATTCTTCTAGTTTAGCTGCAATATTTACTGACTCCGGGCTTGATGAGCAGTATTATATATTGTAGTCCATTGTTTTGTGAAAGTAAGAAAAAAACAAATTGAGTAATAAAATAACAGACAAAAGACTTCCGATTCTGAATTTCTTCTCGGTATCGAGTATCAATCTCTGTTTCTTCCACCATGACCTCTTTATCGTTAAACGTTGGTAATTTCGTTACCCTAAAGCTCACTCCATCCAACTACCCATTATGGAGAGAACAAGTATTAAGCCTAGCAGAAAGCTAAGACCTCATTAATCATCTTACCAAAGATACTCCTATTCTAGAAAAATTTATCACAAAAAAATCAAATACCACAAACAATGAAAGCACCTCAATCATGTTAACAAAAGCGTTTGTTGACTGGCGCAAATCGGATCGGCTTCTTAAGGGTTGGATCATTGGGACTATCTCCGAAGAAGCTCTTGGTCTCATTGTTGGCCTAGACACTGCATCTGCAGTCTGGGATGCACTCAAAGAAGAATACGCACAAGACTCTCAAGAGCGAAAGTTTACACTTCGACAACAACTAACATATCTGCGCAAGGATGAACACACAAACATTGCAGAACATATCCAGGTTTTCAAAGGACTCTGTGATAATCTTGCAGCGATTGGAAAACCTATTTCTGACCAAGAAATTTTTTTTTGTCTCCTTACAGGTCTTGGTCCTCAGTATGAAACTTTCACCACGACGATGTTAAAACCTCCAAGGCCAACCTATCAGGAGTTGATCTCACAACTATAGAATCTTGATCATCATCGGCACTGGTTTTCAAATCAATCTAATATTGCGCTCTCCCCTCTCACTCCACAGTTGGCCTTCTATGGGCAACAACAAAAACAGACACGCCCTCCATCTCAAAATCAAACTAGCAACTTCACATCTACAGGTCGAGGATTTCACACACAACAGTCTCATGATCAAACACAAAGATACTCAGGCGCTTCTAATCAGCAACAATGCAGACCACCACCACCTGGAGAGCGTCAAATGACTGATGCTGAAAGGGAATTGTATCGGGACTCCATTTGTCAATTCTGTGACAAATCAGGTCACATTGCCAAAATTTGTTGGTGGTTACCGGAAAAGACAAATCAGAACCATGAGCCACCACAAGCATTAGCAGCGCTTACATTGGATACTTCTGTTGTTAACACAGAGTGGACTTCCAATACTGGGGCTTCCAATCATATGACTGGACAACAAGGTATGTTAACACATCTTAATAGCTATAATGGTACAGATTCCATTGTTATTGGGGATGGGTCTTCTTTACCAATAATAGGTATTGGAAACTCCTCTATCAAACAACAAAATAATGTGTTACCTCTTCGTGATGTTCTTTTCGTACCTAACTTGAAGAAAAAATTGCTTTCTGTAAGCCAACTAACATCTCAATTTCCTGTTAATTGTGAATTTTCTAATGTTAATTTTTGTGTAAAGGAATGAAACACAGGTCATCCACTCCTAATCGGCCGACGGAAGGATAATCTATATATTTTGTCAGATGAGCCTGAAGCGTATTTATCTTACCGATTTAAATCAGGCACAACAGATGTATGGCATCAGCGTTTAGGCCATCCACAGTATTCTATAGTTCGGTTGTTAAAGAATAAAGGATTGATTGAAGTTATCGGTCCATCGAGAGCAGATCATTTATGTGATAGCTGTCAGTTAGGGAAATTAAGCAAACTACCTTTTAGTTTATTTGAACACTCTAGTTTAAATGCTTTTGATAAGGTACATTGTGATCTCTGGGGTCCTACTCCAGTTTCTTCTATAAGCAAGTTTCGTTTTTATGCATGTTTAGTTGATGATTTCACCAAATATACTTGGATTATTCCTCTACGTAACAAATCTGATTTCTTTCTTACTTTTCTAGCTTTTGAACAATATGTTGAGCGCCGATTTAATAAAAAAAATAAAAGTGTTTCATTCGATGGTGGTGGAGAATTTGTTAATTCTCACCTATCATCCCACTTTCTTGCTACAGGCATTGTTCATCAGATTTCATGCCCATACACTCCTGAACAAATAGGTATGGTTGAGCGCAGGCATCGTATTATACGAGAATTGGGTATGACAATGTTATTCCATAGCTATGCACCTTTACACCTGCGGTTAGAAGCTTTTTCTACTGCTGTGTTTCTACTTAATCGATTACCATCATCGTCTCTCAATTTTGATACTCTATACTTCATGTAGCATGGGAGACATCCAGATTATAAATCTCTTTGTGTGTTTGGATCCAAATGTTTCCCATACACATGGGATACCAAAACCAATAAGTTTGATCCAAAATCTATTCTTTGTGTTTTTGTAGGTTACAGTGAGAAGTACAAAGGATACAAATGTTTTCATCCAACTAGCTGGAAATTTATCATTTCACGACATGTTACCTTTGATGAAACTGTTTTCCCATTTAAATCTTCTAATTCTCCTCTATCAGGTGCTCATGTGAATCACATTTTTTATTCTTGGCTGCCCTCTTGTGTTTCTGATGATTCTGGTACCACTGCACCAGAGTCTCGCTCACATCCGTATTCTCATCTTCAACTACCGACACCTGTAACTCCTTCCACTTCTATTGATACTATGCAACCTACTTTGCCAAATAATTCTGAGATAAGTATCTCAGACTCTGCTGCTTCCTCATCTGCCCATATACCACCAATTTCTACTATGGAAACTGCACCTGAAGCTACCCTCCTTGATGGTGACAATCCTCCGCAAATCCGCTCCGCACTGGCACACATTCTATGACTACTCGCTCTTAGCATGGAATCATTAAGCCCAATCCTAAGTATGCATTAGCTGTTGATGTTCCACCGCCTGTACCACGAGAACCAACAACGGTAAAATCCACCATGTCTCATTTAGGATGTAAAAATGCCATGATTGAGGAACTCACTGCACTTCATCAAAATCAGACTTGGCGATTAGTACCTCGAACTCCTAACATGCATGTAATTGGTTCCAAATGGGTCTTTAAGACCAAACTTCAACCTGATGAAACATTAGATCGCCGTAAAGCCCGCTTAGTTGCTAAAGGGTATTATCAGATCCATGGTCTTGATTATACGGAGACTTTCTCCCCTGTTATTTGTCCAGATACAATTCGTTTAATTTTAACTGTTGCTCTTGTACAACATTGGCCTATTCGTCAATTGGATGTAAAAAATGCATTCCTACACGGTCACATTATTGAAGATATATATATGGAACAACCTCCGTGTATGGCTGACTCTCAATTTCTGACTCATGTTTGTAAACTTCAGTGTGCTCTTTATGGACTTAAATAGGCGCCTCATGCCTGGTTTGATAGGCTCAGTACATTTCTCCTTTCTTGTGGTTTTTTTTTTTTTTTTTTGTAGTTTTGCTGATCCTTCTCTCTTTATCCATCACTCAGTTCAAGGTATTCTTATTTTGCTTCTATATGTTGATGACATGCTTCTCACAAGATCTTCTTCAGCACTGGTCACCTCTTTTGTTCAAACATTAAGCCATGAATTTTCAATGAAGGATCTCGGTCCTATTCATCATTTTCTTGGAGTTGTAATTTCACCTATAGCTGATGGTCTTCATCTCTCACAGACTCACTATGCTTTCTCAATTCTTGAGCGTTCTCACATGCTTGACTGTAATCCTATGTCTACTCCATTGGATGTCAAGCTCCACCCTCTGGAATCTGCTCCTCCTCTTGACAATCCTAGTCACTATCGTGGCATTGTTGGTGCATTGCAATATCTCACCTTGACGCGTCCTGATCTCTCCTACAGTGTCAACTATGTCTCACAGTTTATGCATGCTCCTACAACTGCTCACCTCAAATTGGTTCACTGCGTTCTTCGGTATTTTAAAGGAACCCTCTCTATGGGCTTAACTCTTTTCTCCAACACTACACTTGCCTTCTCTGCTTTTTCCGATACTGACTGGGCGGGCTGTCTTCTCACACGCCGGTCAACTACTGGCTATTATGTTTTTCTTAGCTCTAATCTTATTTCCTAGTGTGCAAAAAAACAGCATTCTATTTCTCGTTCCAGTACCGAAGCTGAGTATCGTGCTATGGCTAATGCTACAGCTGAGCTTACCTGGCTTACCTATCTTCTCAGTGATCTTCGTGTCTCTCTTCCCTCTACACCAACTCTTTATTGTGATAATATCAGTGCACTCTACATGACTATCAATCCCGTGTTCCATGCTCGAAGTAAACATATTGAACTGGACTATCATTTTGTACGTGAATGTGTTGCTTGTGGGTTACTTGTCACTAAGCATATCCTTTCGACTCATCAAGTTGCTGATATCTTCATTAAGTCCGTTCCCAAGGCTACATTAGCTCACTTTAGGCCCAAACTGTATCTCCAGTCCCCGCACAGTTTGCGGGAGGGTATTGGCAACGTTGACTTATGAGCTGGAGTAATAAGGAGTATCTCATTCATACGATTTTGGAGAAATAAGGAAGATTGTGCTCATGAGATTATTGATATCTAGTCAAGGGATGTGGTTGGTGTCAAGGAAACTTAGGAGCAATAACTTCCTATAGAAAGGGTAGTTCATTTTGATATAGGAAACTTCTCATATCTCCAATTATATTATTTCTTGTATCTTTGATATTCTCCTAGTTTAGCTGCAATATTTACGGTTCTAGGCTTGATGAGCAGTATTATATATTGTAGTCCATTGTTTTGTGAAAGTAAGAAAAAAAAATTGAGTAATAAAACAATAGCAAAAGACTTCTAGTTCTGAGTTTCTTCTAGAACTGTTCTTGACCTGTCTCTTTATAGTTCTGGGATTGATGGTCTTGACTGGCTGGGTAGGGAACTTGCAAGGGAAAATTGGTCTTACAAATTGACCACTCGTGACTTATTGCTGGGGATCTAGTTGGGGCGGAACCCATGGTGTAATTAGCTCCAAGCCATACAACCTTCATTGTGATGCAGATTCTTAGAAGAGCAGCTCTTGGTTTTGAGATAAAATAAATTCAAGGGGGAAAATGGAGATGGTATGCTTGGTTTACAAGAAGTCTAGTGGAAGTTGTCTTCCAATCTTGTCAAGGCTGCCGAAAGCCTTCAAACAAATGGGAGTGCTAGCTATTTCTTGGGGGACTTTAGAATATGTAATGCAGGAAAAATGAGTGACAAGCTCTCGATTGGCTAATAGTAAATGCAAAATGTATGCTCCTCTTGCTACACAAGCTAGCTGGCAGCTTTAAGAGGTGCGGGGAAGTCTTTTTAGAGGGAAAAAAAAGAAAAGGATGGTGCCCGACTGGTATGAAATGGGAAAAAGAGAGTTTTTATTTTAGGGCTTCAATGAATCAAAGGTTAAGATTAATTTAGTTGAATGTTGAAGAAAATTGAGGGTTTGGATTTAAGAGGAATAGATGGCCTAGATCAAGTTAACAAAATTTTAAAGTCTAGTCAAAATAAGTTACAAGACTTGGGTAGTCATATCAAAATAAATTAGTCTTGGTCAAATTAATTGAAGACTAGTCAATATAATTGACATATAGTCAAATAAATTGGTATTTCACTGACCAAGGCTCCCAATAAGTGAAAAGTTAAAGTTACTCAAAAATAGATGTTAGAAAAATTATAAGAATTACTTCTCTAATAATAATAATAATAATAATAATAATAATAATAATAATAATAATAATAATAATAATAATAATAATAATAATAATAATAATAATAATAATAATAATAATAATAATAATAATAATAATAATAATAATAATTGTTTTGCAAATAATATTTCAATTTTGTTAGCCCTAAGGGCTTTCTCCTATGTTTTGACTTATGACAAACGTTGACATAAACTAACTTGTGTAATCTATTGTGATAGGACATGTTTGAACTTTATTCTTCTAAGGCATCCAGATATGATTGTTTGGCAACTCTTCTGTGATTGAATTCAAGTATGGAAGATAAAAAAGAAGATTAAAGTATATGGAGTTACATATCAAGAAGTCCTTATAAGAAGAACTTTAGGCTAGGAAGTGTTATTAAGGTATTTCTATTAATTCCTATGTCTCTTTATCTTTTGATTTATTTGATTTTACCTTGAAGCACACAAATGAGAAGATTTCAAAGTTTTGAAATTCTCAGAATTTTGGATTGAGTAGTTTAGATCTAAAAGATTCGTCCAAAATCCTGTAAACTGTGTTGAAATGATTCTGCCTAAAAAAGTGTCATTATGGACTTACCTTTTGGATGCATCGCCGTCTAAAACCTGAGTCCAAAATATGGATAAGTTTACTAGAAAATTATAGCCATTTTTTTACTGAACCCTTGCAAAGAGTTACAAACATGGTCAGTGGCTCCAGAATCAACCATCCAGGAAGCTGTTGATCCAACCATCAAAATAGATTCTAGGTATAGAGCAATACTTGATGTAGACCTCGCTAAGAAGTCCGAAAAATCTTTCTTCCAATGCCCCTTCTTGCCACACTTGAAGCATTTGCCTTTGGACTTCCCATTGGGCTTGGCCTGACCAGATGCTTTGGGCTAGGCCCTTGCATTGTTTTGGACCTTATTCTTCTTGAATTTCTTAGGATTTGCCTTAATTCCAGAAAAAAAAGCAGAATGAGAGACCAAAACCTTTGACACGAGCTTCATGATCTTCTCTGCCGCCTGGACTCTTTCATAAGCTCCGTGAGATTCATATCTAACTTGTTCATATTGTAGTTTAACTTGAACTGAGAATATGAATCAAGCAAAGTTTCAAGAACCATGTTAATTTAGCTCTTAGGATCTATCGTTGCGCCTAGGACCTCAGCCTCTTTGAAGTAGGCAATCATCTTAAGCAGATGTTCTCGAACTGATGTCCCCTCAGCCATCCTAGTGTTTATGATTGCCCTAAGAGATTCCTACCTTGCGAGTCAGCTCTTGCCAGTAAACATGGTACGCAATGACAAATCTATGTCATACACAGTGGCCATATGCTCATGCTTAGATTGAAGCACATTAGACATGGAAGCCAATATATAGCACTTAGCCATTTCATTAGCTTTCTTCCATACCTTCTTTGCCTCTTACTTCTGATCAGTGGATTCTTTCCCAATCTCAGGACAGGGATCCATACGAATATATTTGTACTCCTCGGCCGTGAGTACTATGCTCAAGTTCCTCTTCCTATCCATATAATTTAGGCCTGTCAACTTATTCACATTGAGAATGATTGACAATGGACTGAAACCAAACATTTCTGAAATATTGCAAAAAAAAAAAAAAAAACATTCATTTAGTTTGCAAGAAATAAAAATGCACATTCTATTATTTCTTTGATAATAGATAACTCTTAAAACCATTATCAATAATATAAATAGTTTGGCTCTTAGAAAAGCTAACAGAGTTTCGTAGGAAGATTAATAGCATTCTAATTTAAGTGTATAACCATCACAAATCAAAACTTCCTAAATAGGTAATGGTTTAGAAAAAGCTCCACCGAAAGGATGGCTACTGATTCATACCACCTACGGGTAATCTACTGCTAAAAACCTCCCACATAGGTGGGTCGATCCTAGCTAATACCCTAGGCTTTTAATTTTACTCATCAATTAGTTCTAGATACTTGTGAAAATCCATCCTATAGGGGGTCATGCTCAGAATGACACGAGAAAATCCACTATCTCTAATGAGAGTTGTGATGGAAGCTATGGGGTCATTGGAACCCCTCTCCCACTTAATCTTTTATTGAAAATAGAGTTTTAGGCCCATAAACATTTTCTATAATCTCATAGTTTCATTAACTTTAGTCAAAAAACTAAAATTCAATATTATTCTCTATGTCAAGGATTAAATCCTTTGAGAGAATAAACTATGAATTTATTTTACTATTCTAAGTTAATAACCAAGTAAAACTTCATTAAATAACCTTAACTTCAACATTATTCTCTATGTCAAGGATTAAACCTTTTAAGCGAATAAACCATGAACTCTTTTATTTTAAAGTTTCTTAGATTAAAATGTTTTATCTATCTAGTGAGACTTTGGTTTCACAACAACTTGCGCATTTGATCACAAAAATGAAATAAGGATGATAACAAAAGTACACATTTTCATGCTCAAACTATTCATTTATACCTAAGTGACCAAATAATGGATTAAATATCATGAATTAAAAATTAATGATCTTGTTTAATGCTAAGGTGGTTTCATGCAAATTATTCATCCATAGATAAATAAAACTATTGCAAAAAATTAACCTCATACAATGGTTTCAAAACATGATTACATCAAGGAAAAATTGAGGTACAGAACTTCAGTAGTGCTTTCCCTTTTCTTGGACAAAATTGCGCACATCTGCCTCTGGGCAGAGTGAACCTGGTGCCTGGTCCATTTGGCCCTCCTAGCGCCGAGTCTGCTCTGTTTCACCAAAACCTCTGGCTGGGCAGAGTGGACTTGGCACCTGGTCTGATCGAGCCATCTGGCACTGAGTCCGATTCTGGAGTTCGCCGATTTATGGAAAAATCCTACTTTTCAGCCATTTTTCACTCGTCAACAATTCCATCAATCATGTTCTTTAGTCCCCAAAATTTACAGGTTAAAAGAAACGTAAAACCAGGCATAAAAACATGCTTTTACAAGCGCCTATGCCTCTAACCACGAAGCGTATAACGAATCTACTTTAAAAAAAAAATGATAGGAAAACCATTAGAATACATGATCCTATGCCTCTAACCGCGAGATGTACATGAACTCTAGAAACTAATGTATGAAGGATCACATCAAATCACAAAAGATTCATTTTTAATAGTAAAAGTACCACATTTTCCAGTTTTTAACCCTAGTACATGCTCCTAGATGAAATTTGTGGCTCTGATACTACTTGAAGGATCAAAATGGAAAACATCAAAGAAAACGAGTGGAAAATTATTCAGTTTTCCGAGCCACATCTAGGAGAGAGTACTTACTTTTCTTTATTGATCATGTATTAACCAATAAGGGGCCAGGTTGCATTGGAACTTATGTTAGAAGGGGAGAAAGAGGCACATGTTGTTTGATCGGTATTCCCACTAATCTTCTACTCATACGCATCAAGTGTCACCAAGCTTCCTCTCTTCATCTTTTGGAGTATGACTCTACCTTGCTCTTAGGTTAGATTGGTGAAAGCTCCTTCTTTGGATAATCAAGATACTCTCCGAGAGAGAAAGAAGAGAAGAATGTGGAACAGAGAGTGAGAGGGAGAGACGGCATACCTAAGAGAATTAAGAAAAAATTAACGTCATTATTTTTTTCCTTCTTCTTTCCTCTTAATTTCGGCTAGCCTTGGGGCTTCCTCAAGCCCTAATGGCCGAAATCTTCAAGCCCTAATGGGCTTGGTGTTGTGCTCATAAATTAGTCCATGACTGGCTCAATTCTCTTAATTAATTAATTATCTTTTATGCACTTCATTAGATACCCAAGACTAATTAATTAATTCTAATTAAATTTTTAATAAATGTCAACATATATCAGCTAAATTAATTAATTTATTCCAGCCCAATTCTATTAATTAATTAATTATTTTTTGGGCCTTATAAAAACACAAGACTAATTAATTAATTCTAATTGGAATTTTAGAATAAATTTTATTCTCTTCCATATAATTATCCATTAAGCCCAGATTGTGTCTAAACAATACCAAGGTAACTTGAGCTACTCCTGGGACCAAGAGACATATTATTCATGGCTACTAAAATGATCAAAATGCCCTTACTATTAAATAGCTGCATTGTACTATTTCAAATATTCACATTTATCACCATATGAAAATATTAGCCTCAAGAATAATATTGCTAAAGCAATATCTTGGACTTACAGGTGAAATGACGAAAAGACCCCTTTATGTAACACCCATCAATGAGACAGGATAAATGTACTAATACCTATCTCAAAGATATCTACCATCCTTAGATCTCTAGTCTGATATTCAATGACTCATTTGAATGTACTTGCTCATCATTAGAAGCTACCCAAAAGCACACATTCTAGAGTCATGTTCCCAGGGCCCTAGATCATTAGATTATCCTAGACAATCACAAGGGGATGATTTAACTTCACTAAGTGAAGCATAAAAACTCTGTTCCATGAGTTCGTCTTAACTAACTAAAGTAATACACCTAACATACAAGAATATTGATATCACAAAAGAAATCTCACCCAACATACATCAAAGTATAAAACCCTAACTTCGCAAGACCTGTAACTTATACTCAAGTTTGAAGGTATCCGTCCACGCTGTAGCAGTAATAGTCTGGTCATTATAATTATAGTACTTTAAGAGAGACCACTATTACAGGTCCAGTTCTATGTATTCAAAATACGCTTATGCCAATAATGTGAGTGAACTACTTACTGATTCAAGGTAAATCATTCCTTATTGGCACTCAATGCATAATAGTCTTATCTTGATGAAGTGCCCAATTCCATCAAACAACTAAGAACTCAATTTTACTTGTATGACAAGTACCCATGGTCTATACTTTACTGTGAAGAACAATCCAACACATAAACCATTACTTGTCATACCTAGACCTTAAATGTGCAATAATATAAGAAACAAACTAAATTGAATGAATAAACATTTTGTTGCAATATATTTACATAGAATTCCTAGTCTTTGAGGGTATACTTTCCAACATCCAGCAGGTTGACCATTAACAAGAACCGAAAACTAACAATTTGTGAGACAATTGCTAACCAAGTGAAGGATATGCTGATTAAAACCAAATATGGACATGACTTGCAGCAAAGAAGACCAATTAACCCTATCAAAAGCTTTTTGCATATCCAATTTCAGGATGATATTTCTACCTCGCGATTTCCTATCCAATGAAAAAACCAATTCCAGAGCCAATAAAATATTGTCCACGATGTCTTTGCCCATCACGTACTGGTTAGGGAAGATGATCGATCCTTCGCAATAATTGAGCAATCCTTGTCACAGGAATTTTCATGATAATTTTATTGCAATAGTTGCATAAGCTTATTGGTCGGAAGTCCCTAAAAGACGTGGGAGGAGTTTTTTTAGAAATTAACACTATGAGTGTGCTAGAAAAACCTTTCAAAAATAGAACTCCTGTGAAGAAGTCAACGACTACCCTAACTACATCCTCCACAATCCAGTGCCTGCATTATGTGAATAAATGGCTGGAGAAACCATTTGGCCCAGGTGCACTATCTACTATAAGGCCAAACACTGCTTGTTTAACTTCCTCCATGTCTGGGATTTTAGAAAGCATGAGATTATCCTGTAGAATAATCAACTCCAGGATGTTGTTGAAAAGAGGAGAATCCAGGGTCCTAGCATCATTACTACTCTTAAGAAGCCTAGAAAAGTAGTCTATTGCTGCCGCACTAATGTTCGATTGTTGCTTGAGAATAGTTCCAGATGAGAACCTAATGCTGGAAATCAACAGCTTGTCCTAGCATTTTTTATAGAATGAATGAAAAAATGTGGTATTGCAATCTCCCTCCTTTACCCATTTAAGTCTCGATTTATCCCTCCAAAAATCCTCTTCAGATTTAAGGCAAAAAGCAAGGCGAGCCTTGGCCCCCTGGAGTTGTTCGTGATTCAAGGAAAAGTTGGAATTCTCATACAAAATTTCTGCCCAGAGAACATCATCTTTCGTTTTTTGAACATTAGTGAACGCATTACCGAAAACATCCTTGTTCCTAGTCCTAAGAGCCTTTTTAATCAGTCGAAGCTTCCTAAGCAATACGTCCATACCATTTCTATAAATTGTTATGTTCCATTCCTTCGGTATTACTAAATGGAAAGAGGAATGTCGGAGCCACATTTTCTGAAATTTAAATGCGAAAGAACCCATAGGAGGTGCTATAAATTGATGTGTAACCCAAAGAGGGGAATGATCTGACCGAGAACGAAGGAGATGTTCCACTTTATTAGAGTAAATAGAGGAAACCTAGGAGGAGTTTAAAAGAATCCTATCCAGATGCTCATAGCACAATCTCGCTCCACCTCACGCCCAAGTGAATCTACTACCTGTAAAAAGAGGACTTTGCAAAGCACACACGTCAATAAATGAAGTAAAATTAGATATTAATGCATGACTAGGCACCGCAAATCTTGAGTATTCTGATGCTTTAGCAATGACATTACAATCATCGCCCAGTAACCAAGGTCCTAACATAGAGGACGAGATGTCCATTCGGGAAGACCATAGAGGAAACTGACCTATTCTTGTACAAGATGCATATATTATCAATATATGATACAAACCTCCTATTGGCATAAAAATTTTGAGATGAACAAACTATTCATGATATATGAGAATAGTATAATTATCAAAATCCTTCCAAAAAATCCATACCTTCCCAGAACAATTTGAGAAATAGTGTTGAAAACCAAGGCTACGTACAAAAATTGAAATCTGATCAGAAGTGACCATAGGCTCCAGAATAGAAAAAATATGTAAGTTATGTTTCGTGATGAGTCTCTGCAATCGTCTACAGGAAAAGCTATTCACTATCTCGCTAATATTCCAAATTATGGTATTTATATTAATTGGAAGGGTGGTAGAAGGTAGAGGCAAGCTTAGCCTTTCGGCTAGGCAGTATTTTACGGGAATTCTTACGAGACTGGGAATTGGCCTTTTCATGTTTCTGCTCTGGTCGAGGAGACTTCCGTTCAGTAGCTTTTTTTTTTTTTTGCCAAAGTAGCCTTAATAAATTGCAAAAAATCAGATCTAATCCCAACCTCCTCCAAATCCGAAAAATATCTTTTATTAGTATCAAAGGCATCTGAGGAGTACTGATCATGTCGTATATTACCTTGTGTTGTGGGCACTGAGAGATCCGACTCAAGGGCACTTTCAATCTAGACCGGGACAGTTACGACTATTATTGAGGAAGGTGGGCCATGCAACAGTACCTCCCAAGCAATTCCTGAAGAGTGTCTATGATTCTGTGGGTTTAACGTCTATTTTGAATGAGGACCATTGTTCACAGAGAGAATGGTAGTGGTTTTGGCATGTGAAACTTTAGCAGGAGCAATAGGAAGAGTAGGAGTCAAGGATTTGCTGTTCTCAAGAACTGACAAACCCGAGTCTGTTGTTTGAATAGCATTAGCTTGTGCTATAGTAGCAGGTTGACTACTGGTGAAAATAGTTGGCCTAGGGATAGAATCCTCCTCAGTAGTTCCACCGTTGTCCTTGCTTAAAGTAGAATATCCAGCATTAGCTTCTGGAGAAGAAGGAATTGCAGCATCAAAATTTTCCGAAATAGGGTTCCCTATAATATTTAGTTTACTAATCTCAGTGGCATTCTTTTTGGGAATCCAACGTTCAGAAACTTTGGGCGGGTTAGGTGCCTTAGTCGTCGACAGGTGTGGATGCAAACCACAAGTAGTGGCGTCATGATCGATTCTACAGCAATCAGAGCAATAGACATGCATATTCTCATAAGTTATAGATTGGAAAAATCCGGAGGCGCTTGTACCTACCTAAACCCTAGACGGATTTTCCTTCAGAAGATTAACTTCCATATATATTCAGGCTACATTGGGATGAGAGAGAGTAGCAGTCGCATCATCCAGTTTCAAAAGAGTTCCTACTGCGGAGGCCAATATGAAGAGAGTTGATTTGGTGAACATGTGAATAGGCAAGTGTTGCGTAGCAATCCAAATCAGGACTGTGGTTGGATCAACAGAACCCTGAAACTTTGTGGTCCATTTAAGAATCCTTATAGGAAATCCTAAGAGATACCATAAGCCTTTTAGCCATGGGCGAAGATAGTCCTCCTCAAGATTAGGATGAATAAAAACGTGCTTTGGATCGAGTTAGCCGCGCGAGAGCAACTAATCCCTTAAAGCTAATGGTATGGAATTCTTTTCTTATAGCCTCCATGGAAGGTTCACCCTGCGAAAATCTACTAACCAAAGCAAACTTGAAAGGCACAACAAGAGCTTCAATTTCTGAGTTAATGAAAAAGACAGCTGGCTCCCCTTTATGGTGAGAAAGAGATTTAACTGCTGCTGGATGAGAAGAAGAATGGTAGCGAGAAGGAAGCGAATGAACCCCGACACTAGGGATCTTGGGCCGTCGGTAGTGGCAAAAGCAAAAATGCAAAGGTGAAAAGAATAATTTTGTGGGATTTGGAGAGCACCAATTTACATAAGAATTAAATGAATAAATCATATTGTTGTAAATCCGAAATATCTAAAAGGTGGATGTCTGTTTATTTATTTTTTGATTTCTAAGGTGAAATTGGGTGGGGTATTACAAGCTTTTGTCACGATGGCAACATCATTTCAAAATTGTACCTGCAAATTATACAAGTATCTAATACACCAGTTGCACGTGTATCGGGTACATGTAAGAATTTCTCTAGTCCGGAAATTCTTGTTACCTTTCCACTACCAACTTCACATAATATTGGGGTATATCCGGCCCCACAATCACATAAATCTCCTAATGACCAGTGTCTTGAAGACTTGAGCATCAAGATGCCGAGCCCACTGTCTGGCTAGGAGATTTTTCAAAGGGGGTTGCTGATTCTAATTGCATTAGATCGGCTGAGTGTGCAGTCGCTTCGACAGTTTCTAACCTCAGTGATTCCTAGTTGGCCTTCTCAATAAATCCCTCATTGCCTTTGGCTAATCTAGTAACTAAAACGATTTCTAGTGCTCCTAGGGTTTTGAATGCTCGAATTCCAGAAATTATTCAGGTTCCTTTTAGTGACATGCAAATGACTTCTATAGCCCATGCTTCTAATTGGGATGGTTCTCCCTTGACCTATCCGTGGGCATTGCCTCTCACAGGTATCTGATAACCCAAAAGAATTAGACAATGATGTATTATCTCATTTGCAGGAGAAGCGTTACTATGTAGATGTCCTTTTTTATGATCAATCTATAATACTAGACCCCTCAGAGATTGACAAAGGCCAAAAGTCAGATGATGAAACCTATCCCTTGGGTCACGAATTCCAATCACATATCCGTAATGTTCTGCATCGTAAAAAGCTGGCTTCTAATACTCATGGTCTCAGAAAGAAAAAAGGTGGCCAACTTGAAGTAAGGAAGATTCTGCCAACTCGTAAAGCTAAGAAAATCTCTAGCTTATCATCTCATTAATTTTAATCATTAATCTTTTTATCTGGAATATTCGGGGTATCGCTAACAAGTTTTTAGTAAGGAAATTGAAACGTTTGATTCATGATTTTTCTTTGAGGTTTTTTGGTATATTAGAACTGATAGGGGCTAAATTAGTCATATTTTCCTAGTTATTTGAGATTCTTTTGTGATATATTTTGTTCAATAACTAGTTATGATCTTCATATTTGAGATTTTACCCTTGGGATTATATTTTGTTCATTATTTCATATTTTTAGGATAAAACAAAATAAAAACATCGCAAAATAGAGGAGAGGCGGCGCTGGCTAGGGCCCTAGAACCGGCGCCGGCCATACACTGTTGACACGTACTTTGAAGCGATAGAAAAATTGGTGAAATAGAGCAAAACAGAGTCAAATCGGTGCTGGCTTCAAGAGTCAAGGCAGCGCCGACTGCATTCTGGTCTTTATTGTGAAAAATTCAGAGAAAAATCGGCGAACAAGTAGAAAAGTAGAAAACAACCGGCGCCGGCTGTGCCCTGAAGATGAGGCGGTGCTGTGATTTTTCTACGCGGTTTTTGGTAATCTGTGGAGTTTTAGTATCTTCCAACTTCTACTCGGCCAAGAACATTGTACCTACAAGTTTAGGCACTTCTTAAGCCTATAAATAGATGGAAAACATAAGGGAAGGAGAGAGAATTCATTGATCATCATAGAAAATTACTCAATCAAAGGAGGAATTCTTTAATTCAAGGAGGATTGTGCAAGAAGGTCTTCAAAGGAAGAAGAAGGAGGCTTGTCTATGAGTTTTTTCTTTTACTTTGTTTTCTTTTTCTTGAACAATGATGTGTTAATTGTTTTATTGTAATTCGACATTGTTTTGATATTCATGATATTTAGAGTTATTCGATCTTTTGATTAATTGATTGTTTTTCTTGGTATTTAATTACTTGTGCTTATTACGAAATTAATTGGTTGGTTCTTCCCTTTAATTCACCGAGACTAAAGGGGTTGATGGTGGTTGCACTTTATTAATTTCATATTTGTTGTCTGTTAACTCGCCGAGACCAAGGGGGTTAATTGATGAGGACTAGGTAATTAAAGATTAATTGATGTTTGCCGAGACCAAGGATTCATTAATTAATTTCATGTTTTAAATTCGCCGGGACCAAGGGAATTTAACCAAGAATTGTGTTTAATGTATCTTTTGGATAAGTTAGTTGAGACAAGACCAAGTGATTCTAATTTATCTAGAAGGTAGTGATTTCATGGATTGAAAAAGAAGTGAATCTATCTTAATCCTTCATGATGCCAAGAGAATGATTAGTTATGATAATAATTGGGTACTTTAAGATTATGATTGTCAAAATAATGGTTTGAATTACATACTTCTCCATCCTTGACATGTATATATTCTTTTGTTTTATTTTATTTTATTTTATTTTCCGTTTTATTTCCTTTTTCCTTTATTGAGTCGATTAAATAATGAAAGAAATGTGACTAATGTATACTTGTTCATTGAGGATCGACACTCGTTTGAACCCTATGCTATGTTAATGATGAGCACGCTTGCTCATATGTGTGATTTGGGTTGGACATTTTAATTTAAACCTGATTGGGAATGTGTTGAGTTTTTGTATGATTTTTATACCCAAGTCCGGACACATCAAGTTTTTGGCACCATTGCCGGGGAACAATAGCATGAAAGTTTGGATTTTGTTGATTTAACCATGTAAATATGTAAATATGTAAATTTGTACACTTGTTCTTTTTGCAAAAAGGTGCCATCTTTTGTATCTGTTGTCTCTTGTAATCTCATTTACTAACTTTGACTTAATTGACTAACATCCTTCCTGTTGTACTGTAAATACCACTAACTTTTGTATTTAAATAGTTTGGGAATGTGTGCGTTTTTCCTTTTCTTTATTTTATATTATTTGTTTCTAACTTTTGTTTTTTTCTTTTATTTATTTATTTATTTAAATTATTTTTGTTTATTTTCTATTTGATTTTTGTTTTTCTTTGAGCGCGAGATTGACATCATTATGGACAACTATTTTTGGGCACATGATTAAAGGAGCTACAATGATGAGAATTTGGCAAAGTTGCAATCTCAGATTGATGCTTTTTGTGAGATGTCACTTGAAGCCTCAATGCATTCTTTTGTCACCAATTCAAATTCCTCCATTAAGTGGCATAAAGAAGTATCCCAACGCATGAGCTATAAAAGAACACAACTAGCTAAATTGGTTGAGGATGCCATAAAGGCTCATATGCTTGTACAAGAGAGTCTCCCAGGAAAGGAGAGAGGATATGAGGACCAATTGTCCAATGTGGAAAGGGAGGTATTCAATGCTACTCTACGTGCTAATACTTCTAATCTCTCTTTGTCACACGATTTTATAGGTTCTTCTCACTTCTTAGAGAACAATGGTCCCAATGATGATGTATGGAGTTTAACATACCTCAAGAAGTTGGATTTATAGTTCATTCTAAGAAACCCTTTGAGGATGTTGATGAATTCTACTCTTCACCCTAATTTTAGGGAGGTAACTTAGTATTTGTAGAAGCATCGAAAAGTAAAGATTTCTTGATCTCATCTTTAAGAACTCAAATACTAAGTTTAAAGGGGAATTTTACTTATGAACATTCTTTTGAAGGGTGAAAAGGTGATTTCAAGCTTGATGCATTCTTTAGAAACCATGTGCACTTATATGTTGACAACAATATTTGCGTGTCTAAAGAAATGTTAGAGAAAGAGGTTTAGGTGTTTTGCGTTAGTGAGAAAAAATTATTTTCATAAACCTTCTATTTTTCAAAAATCTCTCTCCATTCTACATTCATCATGCATATCTTCTATTTTGAGCTTTAATTTCTTTTCAAAAGATTTGATGAGGAAGCATGATGAGTGTGAAAAGTTTTTATTTTATATTTTTTATTTGAGTCTTTTTCTTTAGTTTGTTTTCTTTTATTTAGGTAGGTTTTTATTTTATTATTATTTTCATTGTGCTTTTATTTGTATTTTGTTTTACAGGAATAAAGTCCTCTTGGACAAGCCCTTTCTTTACCTCAAGTTTGGATATCTATTGGAGCATTATTGCACTTGGGAAGTATTATCTAAACTTTCTACCCCTTTATTATTTTTGGTCCCTTTGGAGATGCTTTCTTGTGTTTATTTTTTGCCAATGAGGACATTGTCCAATTTAAGGGTGGGGGAGTGGTTTGGTGATATACTTTGTCCAAGTTTTTTCAATTTTATTTTGAGCACAAAGTATGGAAGTATTTTCTTTCTTCTTTTTTCTCCTTTATATTTTTGGTCCCATGGCATTGTTTATTCCTTGTTCTATTTATTTGGCCATTGAGGACAATGTCCAGTTTAAGCGTGGGGGAGTGATTTGATTGAAAATTATTCTATGCATATACTTTATCCTTCTTGTGAGAAAAATTTTCAAAATTTTTTCTGATTTTCTTTGAGATTTCAAGCTGTATTTTTAATGCATGTCTTTACGATGGATTATAGAGCATATGTTCTAGATCATTTATGGCTTATGCATGACTTTTTGCACTCACTTGGATGAAGTAGTTCTTGATCAAATTCTTTGCATTGTTCTTAAACCTGCTTTTCTACTAAAATTCATGGAGCATTCTAGAACTTACTTGAATACCTCTCGAGGCGAAATAAGAAAGACAATCATGATTTAACTTAGGAATGACAGTAATAGGCATTCTTTGGATAGTTTGAGCTTTCAAGCCTACCTATTTTCATATTATCCGTAGTGCCTATTTTGAGCCTAAATTGTTGATTTCTTTCTTTAAAATCCGTCACAAGACTTTGTCCATTGCTTGTTTTGAGAGTTTGAATAATTTTCCAAAGTTTTATGCTCTTAATGGATGGAAGTATATGTATGAGAATGTTGAGAAAGAATGTTGGGATAAAGATCATGACTTTTGTCTTTCAGTCATGGATCAATAATGAGTTGAGCTGGGAAAAGAAAAGCAGTAGTAAGAATGAAAGAAAGAAGTTGAAAAGGAGAGAAAAAGAAAAGAGAAAAAAAAACAAACAAAAAGCTGCTAGAAAGAAAGAAAAGAAATAGAAAGAAAAAGAAAACAAAAACAGCAGCAGTGAAGGAAAATACAAGTGAAAGAAGAAGAAAAGAAAAGATCACAAAAGGGATGGTGATTGAATTGTAAAAGTTAAGTTCATATAAAGTAATTAACACCATTAACACCATTGCTGGAAAATTGAGTGATCTTATGGGAAAAAAATAAAGAAGAGTTGAGAAAAAAAGAAAAAAAAATGCAAGATTTGCTTGAATGGAGTTGTAATTGTTGAATAAGGTTATGGTTTGATTGATTTTTGGAATAGGAGAGTAAGAAGAGTTGGAAATTATTGATTCATTTTGTTTATCCTTTTCTTGCTAACTCTCAATTTTTCTTTGATTTTTGAATCTCCTATATCCTTCGTTTGATAAGCTATATTACAAGCCTTTAGCCTTACATTACAAGCTTAAAAGTCCTACTTGATCTAAGTAGAAGCATGATCTGTCTCGGATTAGTGGAGAGAGTGTATGAAAAATAAGCATATGGAATGTATATTCTTTTTGAACTAAATTCTTTCCAATGGTTTGAGAATATTGTGAAGTATTGAGATAGTTCTACTAAGTCATTTATCACTAACACAAGTCTTGCATTAGTTGTGAAAGATGTAATACCATGTGTTCTATGTTCTTAAATGAAGGAAGCGTTAAAGATATTGTTTTGAAATTGATTGAGTGAGTTAAACCTTGTGTTTTCCTACTTGTTCTTGATATTTTGCTTGCGGACAAGTAAAGAGCTAAGTGTGGGGGAATATGATAGGGGCTAAATTAGTCATATTTTTCCTAGTTATTTGAGATTCTTTTGGGATACATTTTGTTCATTAACTAGTTATATTCCTTCATATTTGAGATTTTACCCTTGGGAAGGTATTTTGTTCATTATTTCAGATTTTTAGGGTAAAACAAAACAAAAACGTCAAAAAATAGAGGAGAGGCGGCACTAGTTAGGGCCTTAGAACTGGCGCCGGCCATGCACTATTGACACGTACTTCGAAGCGACAGAAAAATTGATAAAATAGAGCAAAACAGAGTCAAACCGGCGCCGGCTCCAAGAGTCAAGGTAGCACCAGTTTGACTCTGTTTAGTATCTTCCAACTTCTACTCGGCCAAGAACATTGTACCTACAAGTTTAGGCACTTCCTAAGCCTATAAATAGATGGAAAACACAAGGGAAGGAGAGAGAATTCATTGATCATCATAGAAAATCACTCAATCAAAGGAGGAATTCTTCAATTCAAGGAGGATTGTGCAAGAAGGTCTTCAAAGGAAGAAGAAGGAGGCTTGTCTATGAGTGCTTTCTTTTTCTTTGTTTTCTTTTTCTTGAACAATGATGTGTTAATTGTTTTATTGTAATTCAACATTGTTTTGATATTCATGATATTTAGAGTTATTCGATCTTTTGATTAATTAATTATTTTTCTTGGTATTTAATTACTTGTGCTTATTACGAAATTAATTGGTTGGTTCTTCCCATTAATTCACTGAGACCAAAGGGGTTGATGGTGGTTGCACTTTATTAATTTCATATTTGTTGTCTGTTAACTCGCCGAGACCAAGGGGGCTAATTGATGAGGACTAGGTAATTAAAGATTAATTGATGTTTGCCGAGACCAAGGATTTATTAATTAATTTCATGTTTTAAATTCACCAGGACCAAGGGAATTTAACCAAGGATTGTGTTTAATGCATCTTTTGGATAAGTTAGTTGAGACGAGACCAAGTGATTCTAATTTATCTAGAAGGTAGTGATTTCATGGATTAAAAAAGAAGTGAATCTATCTTAATCCTTCATGATGCCAAGAGAATGATTAGTTATGATAATAATTGTGTACTTTAAGATCATGATTGTCAAAATAATGGTTTAAGTTACATACTTCTCCATCCTTGACATGTATATATTCTTTTATTTTATTTTATTTTTCTTTTTATTTCGTTTTCACTTTATCGAGTCGGTTAAACAATGAAAGAAATGTGACTAATGTATACTTGTTCATTGAGGATCGACACTCATTTGAACCCTATGCTATGTTAATGATGAGTACACTTGCTCATATGTGTGATTTGGGTTGGACGTTTTAATTTAAACCAGATTGGAAATGTACTGAGTTTCTGTATGATTTTTACACCCAAATAAATACGCATCAAGAACCTATGATGGATTCTTATTTTTTATCTTGTGTTGCCTTCAAATTGGATTTTCAATGTTACTACAGTTACTCTAATTAAAAAATATGGGTCTTTTAGAAAGATTTTCTGTACGTCTTTGTGTTAGTGGATCACAATCAATCTGTCCATTTTAGAAGCACTAAATATAACAGTCAAGAAGTTCTTTGTTCTGTGGTAGATGTAGCTTGTACACGTGCATTGAGATATGATATGTGGGATTCTTTAGTGATAATATCCTCTTCTGTGTGCTACCCTGGGATTATTGAAGGAGATTTTAATGTTATTGCAGAAGTTTCAGAATATTTGGGGACTTCTTCTCCAAACTTGCATGCAATAGAGGATTTTTCAAATTTCTCAGATGCTTGTGCATTTCAAATGCTTGCATACTCTAGTAGTAAGTATACCTGTGCTAGAATGGGAGAAAGGCCTTGTTTCAAGCATCTTGATAGCGCTATGATGAATATTCATTGGGATCACTGTTTTCAATGCACTAAAGTTAGCCAGCTCAGTAGATATGGTTTGGATCATTCCTATTGTTAATTGATGTTACTTTGGTTGCAAATATTCCTTCTAAAAAATCTTTATGATTTCAGCAGATGTGGATTTTCCATGATCAGTTTAAGATAGTGGTGGAGGTAGCTTGACAGAAGAATTTTTATGGTAATGGGATGCAGATTCTCTTATCCAAGATGAAATCGGTTAAAACGGCATTGCAAGAATGGAATTTCTCCGTGTTTAAAAATGTTGAGTAGGCAGAAGATGAGGTGTTAAAAGTTGAATTTCAACATGAAAAATAGCCAAAGTCCTCTTGATCAGCAGGCCTATTGGGAAGCTAAGGCTCGATTAGCTTTACACTTGCGATGTGAGGAACAGTTCTGGAAGGAGAAATCCTGTACTAAATAGTTGAAAGAATGAGATGCTAGTAACAAATTCTTTCATGATTATTATCAGACTAAAGGACAGCAGCTGGTCATCTTCTCTATTCAGACAGAAGATGGCTACAACTTTTCTTCGCAACAGGCTATTCAGGATGCGGCCATTCAGTTTTTCTAGCAATTATTGGCAGCTTTGAATCCTCTATTTTTGCAAGATAGTTAGATGTTTAACTCTATTCCCCCCTTGATAACTGCGGAGGATAACTCAGCTCTTGCTTGCCTACCATCCATGGCTGAAATCAAAGAAGCTGTTTTCTCTCTCTCGGTTAATAGCACACTAGGTCTAGATACATTCTTGTTGGGGACAAACAGACCAAGGATAAGGGCACGTGCAAGCAGTGGAACAAAAACAGAAGCTAAAGTTCAACAACAAATCAAACCACGCTTCAAACCTCCTGTAAACCCCTACTCCTTATCAACCCTACACTTGAATGAAAATTAGCAACACCATGGAAAATGAAAAATGGCAGCAATAATGGAAGACAAAAAACACAGCCAAAATGCAAGAACAAGACATACCAAATTTTTATGTGGAAAACCTCTCCAATGTGAAGAAGGAAAACCACAGGACCTTCAAGTCCACGCTAAAAGCTTCAATAATCAACAAGAGGAATACAAGATAGAGTTCTACAATACAACTGAAAATACAGCCACAATGAAGCTACAACTTTATTAAAAAAAAATTAAAATATAGGAAGAATAATTGGAGAAAATGCATTAGAAATTCGTCACTGTTTGGTAGCAGTATTTCTAAATTCGACCGTAAAAAATTGATCCCCACTGTTAAAATGTAGTTCTGCCTCTGTTCTACAACATATCCAAAATTGAGCCAAATCGGAGACGAAATCACCATCCAATTGTCCAGTAGAAATAGACTACTCAAGAATAAGATTTCTACAACTTCTCCTTTTCTCTCTTTCTTTTGTCCAGCTGTTTTCTGTTTCTCTCTCTATATTTTTCTTACTTACCGGCTTTTCTTTATGTGTTGTATCTTTTGTCTCTTTTTGTGTTGACCAAAAAGCAAAAGCATATTCTCTTTTTATTGCTTTTTGGTTGTTGCACTCCGTGTGTTGGGAGCCAACCCAACAAATTTCTCCCCTCCCAACTATGTGGAGGAACTTGCCATCCCGGTAATGGAGCAACAAACCTTAAACTTCCATCTAGGTAATGCCTTTGTCATCATATCAGCCCCATTATTAGCTGTGTGAACCTTTTTAAGTTTCACCAATTTGTCATTCAATACCTCACGTATCCAATGATACGTCACATCAATGTGTTTGGATCTTGAATGAAAAGTTAGATTCTTACCAAGATGAATAGCACTCTGGCTATCACAATGTAGTACAAACTTCCCTTGAGAGTGACCAAGCTCCTAAAGAAATCTCTTCATCCAAAGCAACTCTGTACATGCCTCTGTAGCTATAATGAATTCAGCTTCTGTAGTAGACATTGTAACACATCTTTGCAATCGAGATTGCTATGATACAGCTCCCCCTGCAAAGGTAATCAAGTAACCAGAAGTAGATTTTCTTGAATCAACATCTCCAGTCATATCTGAATTTGTATAGCCATCAAGAACAGGTTTCTCATTGCCAAAACAGAGTCTCAAACTAGAAGTACTACGGAGATATCTCAAAATCCACTTCACAGCATCCCAATGTTCTCTTCTTGGATTAGAAAGAAAACGACTAACAATACTAATATCATGAGCTATATCAAGCCTCGTACAAACCATAGTATACATCAAACTACCGACTGCTAAGGCATAGGGAACTTTTTGTTCATCTTGCTTCTCTTCTTGAGTGGAGGGGCATTGTTTTACACTTAATTTGAAGTGACTAGCAAGAGGAGTACTCACAGCTTTGGACTTATCCATCTTGAATCTTTGGAACACCTTTTGAATGTAGCTTTCCTGAGATAACCAAAGTTTCTTGGCATTTCTATCACAAGAAATCTTCACTCCAAGAATCTGCTTAGCTAGTCCTAAGTCTTTCATAGCAAAAGACTTACTCAAATCTTGTTTTAACTTGTTAATCCTAGAAGCATTTTTGCCAAAAATAAGCATATCTTCAACATAAAGCAAAAGAATAATAAAATCATGATTAGAAAACTTTTGCAAAAATACACAATGGTCTAAAGTAATCTTTCTATAGCCTTGCTTCCTTATAACAGACTCAAATTTCTTATACTACTGTCTTGGTGCTTGTTTCAATCCATACAAACTTTTCTTCAATTTGTAAACATAATCTTCTTTTCCTTTCACTTGAAATCCCTTTGGCTATTCTATATAGATTTCTTCTTCAAGATCACCATGAAGAAAAGCTATTTTTACATCCATCTGCTCAATCTCCAAGTAAAGACTAGTAGCTAAACTAAGCACAACTCTGATAGATGACATTTTTACAACGGGAGAAAATATTTCTGAGAAGTCTATACCTTTCCTCTGACTAAAGCCCTTGACAACTAATCTAGTTTTGTATCGTGGGTGAGAAGAATTCTCTTCCTACTTCAATTTGTAGACCCATCTATTCTTCAAAACCCTTTTGACCTTAGGCAACTTCACCGAGTCAAAAGTGTGGTTGTCAAACAAAGACTTCATCTCATCTTTCATTACATTGAACCACTGACCTTTCTACTCACTTTTCATAGCTTCTTGATAGCATTCTGGTTCTCCCTCGCCAGTCAGAAGTATATACTCATTTGGAGAATACTTGGTAGAAAGCTGTCTATCTTTGGTAGATCTTCTGAGTGGAGCATACTGTGGTTCCTCTGGCAAATCTGTAATCATTGGAATCTGAATATCAGTAGCATCATTATCTGGGATGTTTAAATCAGCAACACCATGGTCGTTAGCATCAAGATTGTCCTACTGCACATCTATCTGTGTACCATCCTCAGCTGTATTAGGATAACGATGTGTAGTCTCTAAATCCAAATCAACCAGATCATGCTAAGCATGTGACTCTATCTTCTGAGCTTTCTCAATGTCATCTATGGTCTGATCCTCGAAGAACACCACATCTCTGCTTCTAACCAGCTTTTTCTCAACTAGATCATAAAGTCTATATCCAAACTCATATCCTGGCCATATCCAAGACAGATACATTGTCTTGTCTTTGCATCCAATTTAGACCTTTCATTTTTTGGAATATGAACAAAACCCCTGCAACCAAAGACACGCAAGTGATCATAAGAAGCTTTCTTACCAGACTAAACATTCTCAGGAACATCTCCATCTAGAGCAACAGTGGGAGATAGATTAATGACATGAGCCACGGTATGCAACACTTCACCCCAAAAGGAATTTGGTAACTTGGCCTCTGAAAGCAAACACTTAACTCTATCAGCTAGAGTTCTGTTCATCCTTTCTACCAAACCATTTAACTGAGGTGTCTTAGGAGGAGTCTTCTGATGTCTGATACCCTGCTGCTTACTGTGAAACCCTAGTCGAAACCAACCTTAGAGTAAGGGGGTTGGGATGCATATCATATTTTATTTCATGTTTAAATATATTTTT
>JANUWF010000713.1:0-48546 GCA_026120185.1 Voacanga thouarsii | reverse complement strand
CAATCTCCCCATCCGCTTCCGTCATTGGCCCCGTAAGCTCAAGAATTGCGAGAATGGCGGGACCACTGCCATGCCCAATTTGGGGCCATTTGGGAACAAGTGGGGGATTTCGGATGCCATCATAATGACTCGACTTTGAGATGGCGTTTGACCGCAACCTTTTGCCGCCGTTCGACCGCAACCTTTTGCCGCCGTTCTTCCTTCTCGGTCCTCGGCGATCAACGGCTTCATCTTTCTCGCACGAGATGTTTTCCCCTACCATCCTCGACATTTGCACCATCCTCGGCTTCCGATGCGATAGTGACAAGATTTCGAGACTCCACGATGAAGAACATCTACCAGCCGTTAAGGCTCGTTTGGACAAAGCCTCCTCTTCATATGACAACTTCATCGCCGCTCAGAGAGGGGTGGATGACACTCCTTCAAACCAGGAGCAAGCGGCCTTCTTATGGCGCTAGTTGTGTAAGTACATTATCTGCTCTCATTCTGCTGGCGTTAGCAATAAGTACCGATACTACGTATCGGCTCTCCTACGAAGCAAAAGGCGTTGCGACCTAGCTTCTCTGGTCCTCGCCCTAATCTACCGCACCATCAATCAGCTGATGACTACTCTTTCCGCTGGAGAAGATCCCCACCTTGGGGGTCCGCTCTGGATTACCTAACTTTGGCTGTACCAGTATCTGCCAAACTTTGGTGTCAGCCGAATTACCGGAGCCTTCGCAAGCCCTTCTGAACAAGCGATAGACTATCGACTGCTACGGGTCCCCTTGAACACTACCTCTGCCGAGACCATCATCTCGTATCTCTACCAATGTCGAGACTACCATGTTGCTACCTTCTTTTCGCATGCAACCCGCGAAGAAGGCCCCCTCTCGTTGAAGAGCCCATCGGAAAGCCCCAAAACAACCCAAGAGACTTTATGGGCCCGAATTCTGTGCCCTCGAGAAATTCTTTTTGGGGGCCAAGCCTGGAGCCCGAAGTGCTAAGACCTCCTATGAGAGGTATAATCCTCACTGCTTCTCTCGTCAGCTTGGGCTGATACAAAACATCCCTGCCGATTCGGGGCACGTTTTTTCCTTTTCCTTGAAGCCGGTGCTGTCGGCTGAGGATGTACAGACCTTAGCCGATAGCACCCTAGCCATCCTGCGGACCTTTGCATTCAAGCTCTTTCAAGTGGTGCTAGAGACTTCCCCTGACTTCAATTCATGGTGGAGACTGCTGAGCGAGGCCCTATTTTCCGACCTCGTGGGTGTTTGGCTTCTGTGAGTTCCTGGGCCGACCACCACTTTGCCTAAGACATCATCTGCTAAGAAAGGAAAACAAGTAAAACCTCCTGTAAGCCCTATAATAATGTTGGCCTCACGTACTCCCTTGGTGCAGAAAACTGCTGCTGCTACTCCCGTTGTCCCGGAGGAAGAGGAAGAAGAAATAGAGATCCCGCCCCTGCTTCGGCGATCAAAGAAGAAACATAAAACACTGACTCCTTCCATTT
Source organism: Voacanga thouarsii (assembly GCA_026120185.1). Classification (NCBI taxonomy): domain Eukaryota; kingdom Viridiplantae; phylum Streptophyta; class Magnoliopsida; order Gentianales; family Apocynaceae; genus Voacanga; species Voacanga thouarsii. Next base: position 47,054 of record JANUWF010000713.1, on the reverse strand, counting down.
TCAAGGTTTGCTTCTATCAACCTTGTTTTGCTCAGCTTCTTCAATACTTAATTTGTCTAACTGCCAGTTTAATCCTTTCTGCAGAAGCGTAGACCAGGGATAAGTCGTCTCGTTGTCATTGACACTTCTTCTGACTTAGAGGAAGACATTCCACTGCAAGCTTTAGCCGAAAGAGCATCTAGAAAGGATATTCTTCCGATGACAGATATCTCATCGACTGAGGCGATGGCTCCTTTCTCAACGGCTGAAGTATCAGCTTTTCCACCAGTGGCAAACCTTCCGTCGGCTGAGGCCCTGACTTCAAGAAGCCCATTCCCTGTTCTGCTAAGGCTTGAAAAAGAACCAGTGGCCATTGTTACAAAAACAACTCCGCCTCCCCTAAGTCAGGGAGCTGAAGAGGCTGTTGCTTCTCTGCCGATGACGACATTAACCTCAGTGCTGGACTTTCTTGATGGCCTCATCGAGACCTCTTTGCCTATTGACTAGTCCCCCCTTGACAATGTGAGCCGCGCCTTTTTATGGATTGTTCAATCATTCGACCCAGATATGCCCCATATGCTTTGGGACTTGGCAATTAGGTGCCTGGGACAAATACGCTTTACGGGGCACTTCTTTTTAGACACGCAAAACCATCGGGATGAAGCTCATGATCAGTTAGAACTTCTAAAACTGCATCGAGAAAATGCAGCATTCACAGAGAGGGACCACCGAGAATCCATTAACCATCTTACGCTTCTTTGAGTTGATATTACGAAGAGAATATGGAAGATTGAACGGCTTGAGCATCGGTTATTGGAACTTCAAGAAGAACTTGACTCTAAGAAAAGGGTCTTAGGGCAACGGCTTGAATCAGAAAAAGGACTCCAGGAAGCTGTCAAAGCCATTGACGACTCCAACCTTAAACATAATGATGAACGGCTAATGCTGGAAACGGAATAGGAATTTCTTGAAGTTGAACTGAAAAGCTCAAACGTTCTGCTGAATGAGATGAAATCCGGATGAGACCACTTCGTGGCTGAACTGAACAAGATTCTTCATCCTTCGACCACTGATGGAGCCGGACCTTCCGGAACTCAAATTGAGGAGACTGTCATCACGACGGCTGAAACAGAGGTTCCAAAAGCAACCACCGATGAAGTCAACCTGCCCCCCAAAAAGGAACCAGAAACAACTGAAGTAAGGCCTCCAGTCCCTGATCCGCAGCCAACGGGAACTGACATGGTGACTAGCCAGGATTCCGAGTCAGAAGACCCTAATCGGCTAGCGATTATTCCATATCAGCTGATACCGATGTCTAACTTCCCCTTTGATGATAACTAATCTCCTTTTTAATGAAGCTTATGGCTATCTGATCGGACTTTTGTGATCAGCTTACGACCATTATATATTAGAACCTTTTTTCGATAACTCTTCTACCTTCTTTTTTTTTTTATTTCTTATTATTATATATTTTTTCTCTAGTTCCTTCCCAAAACGCCGGATAATAACGTTTCAAGAACTTACCGTTAATCACCTTGCCTGCTTCTTTTCCATCGAGTGTCATCAGACGATAAGCCCCTCCATAAAAAACTTAATTTATTAAGAAAGGACCTTCACACGAAGCAGACCATTTACCATACCTTGGATCCTTTGGTGCAAAGGGCAAAATGGTCTTCCATACTATGTATCCTTCTTGAAAACCTCTTTCATGGACTTTCTGATTGTACGCCCTTGCTACCTTCTCCTTGTATCGTTTTATGTTCTCCAAGGCAATCCAGCGATCCTTCTCAACTTGATCTAAACGCAGGACTAAGGCTGTCTGATATTCGTCAGACGTTAGACCATGCTGATAGGCTATCCGAGTTGATTGTAGCGATAACTCGACAGGTATAGCATCCTGTTCATAAGTTAGTCTAAATGGGGTAAAACCAGTAGTAGTCTTAGTAGCATTCCGATGGGCCTATAACACTTCCTGCAGTATCTTATGCCACCTCCTCGGATTGTCTTTTACTGCCTTTCGGATCATACTGATTAAAGTTTTATTCATTGCCTCTGCTTATCCGTTAGCCTGTGTATAATAAGGAGAAGAGTGAAGCAACTTAACTTTGAATTGGGATAGAAAGTTACGTACCTTATCCCCTATAAACATTATCCCTTGATCCGTTATTACTGTCTCTGGGATTCCAAAACGGAAGAGAATGTTCTGCCGGAGAAAGTTGATGACTGCCGTTTATGTCACCTTGATCAATGGCTGCGCCTCCACCCATTTGGTGAAGTAATCCGTTGCCACTAGTATGAATGTGTATCTTTTTGCTGAAGGTGGATAAATCTTTCTGATGATGTCCAAAGCCCATCCCTGGAACGGCCAAGGTTTAATGATCGGATGCAATTCCGTGGAAGGAGTGTGTAATAGAAGGCCATATTTTTAGCAAGCTTCACAGCCAACAGCATAATCATTACAATCTGTGGTCATCGATGGCCAAAAGAAACCATGGCGTTGAAGCATCCATTTCAATTTTGGGCCCACCTGATGTGCTCCACATAGGCCTTCATGTACTTCTGTCATAGCTCGCAATGCTTCTTCTTTTGAGAGACACTTTAAAAGAACTTCGGTGTGACTCCGTCGGAACAAATCATTGCCTATCAAAGTAAAGCCGAGGGCCTTCCGTTTTAAGTCACGAGACACTTGGCCAGTCGGGTTTCGTAGGTAAGTAACAATTTCCTGTCGCTAATCATCCTGATATTCCGTCTCCGCTATCTGTTGGCACATTACAGCTTTCTTAAAACCTGAGACCATCTAAACTAAAGCATTAGCGCCTTGATTTTTTGATATGGGAACATGAACCAGAATAAGCTCCTAGAAATGCTGAAGTAATCCTTTTACCTCCTGCAATCTATCTGACAGAAATGGGTTAGCACATTTATAATCTCCTAATACCTGTCTGACAACCATCTGAGAATCTTCTAAAACTTTAACTATTTGGACCTCCAATACTTTTAGAATCCGCAATCCTAACAAAAGGGCGTCATATTCCGCTTGATTATTAGTTGTTCCCTTTTTTGACTTAAAGTGGATGTTACATTGATGTCCATTTGGAGATTTAATAACCAGACCAATGCCGGCCTTTTGTTGGGTGCTTAAGCCGTCAAATCGCAAAACCCAAGGTTTCAAAGAAATGTACCTCTGTGTTGTATTTCCTTCCATTTGTGGTACTTCCAAAGAAGGATGTTCGGCTAAGAAATCCGCAATAGCCTGTCCTTTGACTGCCCTCAACGGCACATGAGTTAGGGAAACAGCATGTAATTTGACTGCCCATTTCATAAGTCGTCCATTTAACAGAGGACGATTCAGCAAGAATTTAATTAAATCTACCTTGCATAAGATATGTACTCCCCTAAACAATAAGTAATGTTCCAACTTTGTGCACGCATAGTGGAGAGATAAGCACAATTTTTCAATAGGAGTGTACCTGGTCTCCGTATCCGATAGATTTCGACTAAGATAGTATACTGCTCTTTCAATTCCCTTGTCAGTCATCCTAAGTTAATAAATTGCCGATAGATTCTTGTGCAGCTGAAATGTATAATTTCAAGGGAGACTGGTTATGGGGAGGTGCTAACACCGGTGGATGTGACAAAGCTATCTTTATCTGATCAAATGCTACCTGATGCTCAGGCTACCAAATAAAATCTTGAGATAACTTTAATCGTAATAAAGAAGAAAAAGCTTTCTAATACCTGCAGAATTTGCCAAAAAACGTTGTCGGAAATTGATCTTCCCCAATAAACTCTGAAGCTCCTTCTTCGTCTGAGGAGGTCTTGCTTGTAAAATGTCTCTAGCTTTGTTCTAATCTTTTTTAATCCCCCTTTGGTGTACTTTAAAACTAAGGAAATTCCCAGTAGTAACTCCAAATGCACACTTAGCGGGATTGATCTTCAAATGGTGCTTGCGCATTCAGAGAAACGCTTGTTCCAAATCAGCTAAATGTTGTAAGAAATCGGAGGACTTTACGACTAAATCATCTATGTAAACCTCCATTGTGTTGCCGATAAAATCATGAAAGATGAGGTTCATAGCCCGCTGAAAAGTGGCACCAGCGTTCTTCAAACCAAATGGCATGACTACCCATTCGAACAAGCCAATAGACCTGGGGCAATGGAACGTTATTTTGTGCGTATCCTCCTCAACTATGAATATCTGGTTATACCCTGAATACCCATCCATAAAACTTAAAAATTGGTTACTTGCAGCGGAATCCACTAACATGTCTGCCATCGGCATAGCATACTCGTCTTTCAGAGTAGCCAAGTTTATGTTTCTAAAGTCTATGAAGATACGTAGTTGACTATTCTTCTTAATAACTGGCATAATGTTAGATATTTAATTTGCGTATCGGCATGTAAGGATGAATCCATATCGAAGTAACCTTTCTATCTCCTCCTTAATCCTGGGAAGCAATGCGGGATTAAAACGTCTTGCCAGTTTTTTATGAGGCTTAAAGCCCCCTTTGATGAGTAGACGATGCTCCATAATGCTTCTGTCCAATCCTGGCATCTCATGATAGTCCCATGCAAAGTAATCTTTATACCTGCGGATTAGACAAGTCAACTTATCTCTCTGCACAATAGACAAATATAGACTAACCTTAATTGTTCTATTCTCCCCAGGTTCTCCTATGTCTACTTTTGTTAACGAATCTTGAGCAACAAAATCAGGAGCTCGCTGGACCTCTGGATCTTCAGGTCGTAAGTCGTTTCCCTTTGGCTCTTCAGTCGTGATCAGGTTATGCGCCATAGTTAGCTTGGCATACTGGCTAGGATTAAAGGTCAGATGATAAAATAGAGTTTCGTTCATGTGAATTTCTATTGAAAATGGATTGGGATCGGTCGGAATTTGCTTTACTCGTTCTCTATCCCAGATCAACATCATTTGTTGTAAAGTGGATGGTATGCAGCAGTTTATATGAATCCAATCCCTGCCTAATAAAATGGAGTAAGCTGGCTTTGCATTAATTATAAAAAAGACTGTCTTACTGGTCTTGGACCCGACTGTGACTTCAAATGTGATAACGCCTTTTGCCGCAGCTGCTTCTCCAGTGAAGTTAACCATTTGCACATCAATAGGAGACAAATTTATCCTATCTTTTCCTAATAGTTTCAAGGTAAAGAAAGGCATTACATTCAATACAGCTCCACCATCAACAAAAATTCGAGTAAAAGGCTTGTCGTTGATATGTGCTTTGATATATAAGGGCCTAAGGTGGTTAACACTCTAGGCTATCGGAATTGGAAAGAGCATCCTTTCTGGTGGGACCTTGACATCAACCAATTCTACTGCAGCTTTTTCTTCCGCATGAAAATCCACTTTCATGAACTCTTGACTAAAGGTTGCTCAAAAACTTGATGGCAGGATGCTGAGCATATTTTGGCCATTATCATGAGATAATTGTTCTTTGACCAAGCGTCAAGAAGTCGCCTTTGTTGTGCTCGCTTCCGCTGATCTCGTCTTTTTTAGAATTTTGATGGTCGGGAACAACGGCCGAGCGTAAATGGCTTCTCTTGGGGCACCCTGCACCGTTAGTTTCTCTTCTTTGCCATGGAAATATGCTACAAATGAGGGAGGAGATAAATGGGTAAAAACAGATGGTTTACCATCCAATCTTTGGAATCCTTTCCCTATCACCTCTGGTTTGTTGCTTTCTATAGGTTCTTCATAATTCCTACCCTCTTCTGTTTGTAGCATGTGTGCATAGGCTAACGAAAATAGATTCGTGTCTACCAAAGTCTCTTCCTTTTTATCTGCAAACTTTAATCTTCCGTCCTGGATAGCCTTTTGAATGGTATTCCTAAAAACAACACAATTATTAGTATTATGAGAAAAAGAATTGTGCCATTTACAGTACATTTTTCCTTTCAAATCTTCTCGGCTTGGGATCCTGTGTCCATAAGTCAAACGGATTTGTTTATCTGCCACTAGTTGATCAAAGATCTGTTCAGCTTTTGAAACATCAAAAAAGTAAGATGGTCCTGCTGTGGCAACTTTTTCCTTCCCTTTGCCAGGCTTCAAATGTGGACATGTATAGGAGGAACCCTTTACCAATTCAGCCACCATTACCTCTGTAGCTTGCTCTTCATCATCCTCATTAGTATCGTCTATGACTGACATCTTTATCTGGCCATGGGAGAACTTAATGGAGCGCCTCTTCTCCTTCTCCTTGATCATTTCTTCTATTCTGACAGCATGAGATAATAAATGGGATAGATCCGAGAAATCTTGGAGAATGAGTGGTTTTTTGAGTTACGGATGCATTCTGCTGATAGTAATTCTCGCATATTCTGTTTCTGGCAACTGGGTTGTGCACTTGGACTTAGTTTGCTGAAAACGCTCCATAAAATCCGCCACATCTTCTGTTCCCTTTTGTTTTATTGCTAAGAGATCGGCAATGGAAACTTCCGGTGCAAGTTTAAAGAACCGTTGGTGAAAAGTTCTAATTGGCATACCATGTGAACACTACCTCTATTAAAGACAATGAAAACAGTTGTAATTTATGCCATTCATTATTTCCCAACTCACCACATTGTGCTATAAACCTTCCGATGTGTTCTATGGTGGATTTATTATCTTCACCAAAGAACGTAGTAAACTCTGGTAGCTTAAACCCTCGAGGGAGTACTGCCATGGAACCTACCCAATCAGGATAAAGTTTTTGGTATACGAGCCGATCCTGTGGCTGTTGACGAGATACTTCCGTCATTATATTGGCCGGCTGGTAAAGCTGTTGAATCTGGGGTGAAGGACCTTGCATGACGAGTCGAGAACTTTGCCCCATGAAAGGCTCAGCACTTTCGATTCCCTACACTGGATAAGCCGTTGTCGTTGCCGGATATACAGGAGGATAAGAAGCAGAGTAATTCGGCTGCCCCCGAAAGGAGGCATGTTTCCCCTAACAAAGGTTGGGGCTGCTTCATAAGTGGCTAGTAATCCTGTTATCGGAACAAGACCCCTTCCTGGAAATAGTTCTGCTGACATAGTATTCTGAGCCACTACCCTTGGAATAACTTGATGCCCCCCAGTAGTAGGGAAAGACATTTCTCTATGCAGAAGGTGAGTTGATACATAAGATGGTGCGCCATCCGCCGATGGCATGGGGTACACAGGTGCCATGGTCGTCCCTTGTGCTGGGTAACCTAGTGCCTGATTGAAAGTTTGCACATTTTACCTCTATGCAAATTGTTGGAGCTCGTTACGAAGTAGAGGTTGAAAAATAGTAGCAAATTGTGGAATAAGACCCGCAAGAGCTCACCGGTACATTGTTCCATAGTATGGCGGATGGCGATCGAGAGGTAGGTGAGACTGGGGGGGGATGAGGACTGACACCCTTGCTCTGGAGGAGAAACCTGAGTATAACTAGAAGTAGTAACAGAAGGATCAAAAACTCCTAGGAAAGTACGGACTGAGAGTCGTTCAGATGACTTTGGTGCATGTGGCTATTGTGAATTGTTCACTATCAAACGTCCTGACTGCAATCGCATGTGAAAATTGACCTTAGGTTCCACTGGGCGTGCCAATCTGTGTTGCTGTCAAAACGATGAGCCGATGTAACCCGATTTCGGCTCCACTTTCGAAAAAGACAAACGATCCGATATGGTGAAACAGAAAACGGTATCAAACCTTTTTGAATCAGGGATAGGGTTCCTTGAATTTATTATAGAAAGGGTTCAAGAAAGTCAGTTAAAAATGCACAACGGAAGAACTTTTCGGAACAATAAACAGATACATGTATTAATTTGCTTCAAAGGAAGTACAAAAAAGACTCAAATTTTGAAAAAAGAATGGAAAGTTGTAAAGAAAGCTGAAAACAAAGCTGTAAAGGAAAGCTGTAATAAAGTGGTAAGAAAGATGTAAGAAATTGAACTCCTAGGCTAAAAAGCTGTAAATGACGATGAAGTAGAAAAAATTGAAATTTGACGTTGTTGGTGATGATGGTCGTGTCTGGGTTCTGGGCAGCGCTCTCATTTTATACTTGCTGTAATTGAGTCACTAACAGATCGTGGTGTTTCTTCCGGCCAAAGAATGCTCCCAACGGTCGTGGATACGTCCGTAGTATTTTCGTGCTGAAAGATCAGGAATTCGTTTTACTCCTTATCGGCTTCATGGTGCCGATGTTGACTATGGCTAACGGCTGTCCAAAATGTTGACTTTATCGGCTTAGGAAGCTTATCACATTGGCAACGGCTCAAAGTAACCGTTGCATCGGCTTGGCAAAGTTGACGTCAACAATATTAATGACCCACCAATCCAAATTTTACTTCACAAAGATTATTTTCCAGCAAAAACCCACTTCACATGACTTCACTTCCTGATTTCACATCAACCTACTCATCCATTTCACACAAAAACATAACCATGGATGATTGTTTGCTGCAACTCCTCTTTCTTGGCATCCACAAATTTGTCCACCTGTTTCCCCTCCACCTTTGGAGAAAATGAATGCGGGCATAGCTTCCCCTTCCCATTCCTCAGCAACAACCTACAAATAGAATGGTAGTTTATGAAAAGGAAACAAAATACAAAATAGAATGGTAGTTTAAAAAGGGAAATAAAATACAAAACACTTTGCTATACATAGATCAGAAAAGAGAGAATTTCAACTAATCTACATCCACAGAAAAAGGTGCAAAAGAGATCGTTACAGGGATTAATGAAACAATTGCTTAAAGGCAAAAAAAAAAAAAAAAAAAAATCCTTCAAAAATGCACACTTTTACAATTGTACCCTTCGCATTTAAAATTCAACAATAGTACATTTTTTAAATTTAAATTCTTTCAAATATACTCTTCACATTTAAAATTTAGCAATAGTACCCTTCTTAAATCTAAATCCTTTCAATTATACCCTTATGTTAAGAATTTAATGGAATGTTCCATATTTGACAGTTTAAAAGGACATGATTACAATATACTCATTATTATTAAGGGTGAGTTGGTAATCTCAACTTTTGTCTTCTCCAAACAATAAAAAAAATTGCTAAATGAAAAAAATTGCTCCATTTCTGTAAATCTCCTTGGAGTGATTTTGACTATAGTAAATCCATTCTTCCAATGGTTTTTATTATAATCTTCAATATTTGTGAGATTTATAAAATAGAGTAATTTTTTTCATTCTCTCCAAGAAACATTTATTGGTTGGAGAAGACAAAATGTGAGATTACCAATTTGCCCTTAATAATAATGAGCATATTATAATCACATCCTTTTAAACAGATCAAATGTGGAGCATCCCATTAAATTTTTTATAGAATGGTATATTTAAAAGGATTTAAATTTAAAAAATATACTATTGCTGAATTTTAAATAAGATTGGTATATTTGAAAAGATTTAAATTTAAAAAAGGTATTATTACTGAATTTTAAATATGAGTGGTATATTTGAAAGAAGTTAAATTTAAGAAGGGTATTATAGCTGAATTTTAAATGTGCTAGATATAGTTATAAAAGTATGCATTTTTTAAGGGCATTTTTGCATTTATCAACCTTAGATCTTGGACCACATACAAAATAAACATGGTAAAGATAACAAACTATAAGCATCATGTCTAAAGAGACTACAAACATGAATGCTAAAGGAAATAATAGAGAAATGTTTGCTTGTAGAATGTTAGAGGGGCATAAGGTTTTACATATGATGACAGAATGCACAACACAGACATCAAAACATAAATAATAAGAAAACATGAACTTAGAACAGGCCTTCAACAAGAAAATCTACCCCTACACTTCAAGTTATATGCAATCATCCGTCCAAAGCAACTCTAACAACCAATATATAAAACTAATAGTTGTAGCAATAGTAACATTAATTCTAAATAAATTAGATAAGAATATAAAGAAGTGAATGACAATAAAAGCTGGACAATTATAATGAGTGCTCAAAAATAAAAACAAATTCAAATGCAATAAGTCCAAAAATTTGAAATGGCAAATAAATTGGATGAAAACCTTAGGAGTAGCACTATTTTTTTTTTCTTTTGATATATCCCTTGTGACATCAAATTTCGTAAGTGAAGAAACTAGAGACCAAAAGAACTTTTGGGGCAATTATTGGATGCAAAAGATAGCAACCTCTATAAAACACCTCGCTACCTACGTACTCTAAAAGGGACGGGGATGTCATCCCGTCCAAAGGATAAGAGGTCTTTATAACAAGGTAAATAGATGACTTATCCAAAGTGATACCTCAAATAAAACTTAAATGCATCACAGTTCAAGTAAAACTTATACGAGTCTCAAAACAAAAAATGACAAAACATTGTCTCTAAGCAAAATAGCTAACATGTAAAGTATAAGATCTTCAACTCTTGCCCCAACCTTATCAATAGTACTCACGACCTGAAAGTATACACAAATAATATGAGAAATAAATTTTCTAGTAAGATCGTGTGTGTAGGAGTGTTCTTTTTGAAATAATTTCGAGATATACATTTTGAAATACCAAAAGCGCAATTGCATTCATAATCAACAGTTTTAAACACAAAAGTGGCGTTTTCAATTTTCATTCTCAAAAAAATAACTTGAGAATGAAGTGGACTATGAAACCCTACATCATGACCCTGTACTGTGAAACCTTGCATCATAGTATAGTAGGTGATCGACCCACGGGCAGGGATACTCCTCATTCTCCCAAACCCTTTAACTTATTGGTTGTCCATTGCAGAGATATATAGTCCCACTTGGAACTGGTTGCTAGCTTGGACTGCCTGACTCTCTACTATTGTTGCCTAATAAAAAACGAGTTCACCTTCTAGAGGTGGCCACCAACCCGAAAGCTAGCTTGCTTTTTCTTAGGCTAGTGCTAGGAGTCTACCCTTATTGAGTACTCATCATTTTTGCATCAAGGAAACTTATTAGCATCAAGTAGTAATAAAAAAGAAAAAAAAAATCTAGCATAACTTAGTAAACCTTGATTAAATCATTTAGTGCTAAAGTCAAGTGAATTGTTTTGAAATCTCTTTTGTATAAGAAATCAATGCGTGAGTTGCAATAGAGTAAGAAAACTAGCCATACTGAACATTTTACTACAAAACTCGGGTTTCCAGTGGCAAATCTAAACATTTGACAATATTGCAATTGTTATATTATACAAACAATTTTAATGTAAGAACTTACCTTGGTATAGCAAATTAATTTCTTAAACCCAAAAAGTGGATCCTTGCTCTTGACCTCCTTCCAAGTCTAAAAGTTATAAAATAAATAAGTCACAACCTACTCCTAGTATTTTAGAAAATCATATTCCTTATATAATTAATATCTTATTCACACACAACCATCAATGTTTCAAATAAATCATTATCCAAAGCTTTACTACTTCCCTAAGTGTTAATACGTATAATTATCACACCTAAAGAAGGATACAAATTAATAATAGGGAGTTTCCTCAGAATTTATTAAGCTGATCACAATTTCCAGCAAGTTATCCCTTCTTTCCTAAGAGTATAAAACATATAAAAACACCTCGGATTGACTTCAATTCTTACAGAGAGTCATATAGAACAAAATGTTAGCCCTAAGGGCATTCTCCTATATTCTGACTTATGACAAACATTGATAAGAACTAACTTGTGTGATTTCTATGTGATAGGACATATTTGAATTCAGTTCTTCTAAGGCGTGCAAATACGATTGCTAAGAAACTCTTGAGTAATGGAATCCAAGAATGGGTGATCAATTAGAAGACCAAGTTTAAGAGATTGCATACCAAGAAGTCTTTGTGGAAGAACTTTAGACTAGGAATCATTATTAAGGTATTTCTTATAAATTCTTATGTCTCTTTACCTTATGATTCAATTTTATTTCTACCTTGAAGCACACAAACAAAAAGATTTCAAAGTTTTATATCTCGGAATTTTGGATTGAGTAGTTTAGATGATTCCGCATCTAAAAGATTCGTCCAAAATCCTGTAAATAGTGTTAAAATATTTCTGCTTGAAAAAGTGCCATTTTGGACTTGCCTTTTGAATGCACCATCGTCCAAAACTTGAGTCCAAAAATCTGAAAAATCTGACAGTACAAAACTAGCCGTTAATGTGAAACCCCACCTAAAGCCAACCTTAGAGTAAGGGGGTTGGGATGCTTATCATATTATTCTGCATAAAAATATACTTTTTGAATCATTTTATGTGCTTTAAAATTGTGGTTTAGAGGTTAAATAGCTTATTTATGCTTATTGGGTAGGAAAGGTAAAATGAAATTTTGCTTGAGGTCAAGATAGGAAGATGGCTTGAGGTTTAGATAAGAAGAATATTTGGGTGAGAAAATAAGAATAAGAATTAGTGTGGTTAAGTGGTTAGAGCTTTGTGAATTAATCTCTAAGGTCATGAGTTCAAATCCCATCACTTAAGTTTTATTCATAATTATCTTAGCTATATTTGAATTTTTGTTTTTCTTACATCCCATAAAGATAGGAATGTTGTCTTAGGGGAGACATGAAGAGAATGTCCAAGATCATATAATTATGTCCTAAAAGGAATTCTAAAGGAATTCTTGTCCCTTCATTATCTCTAGCCTTGTCCTAACCTCTGCATAATTTAAATTATCCAAAATCCATTAAATCTCTTCTTTTAATTCTAAAAATTCTGTGATAATTCTATAGCCTTGAATTTCAAAATCAGTCTTGAGGGATAGGGGAATGACCGAAAATAGGAGAGGAATTAGGGTGGGTTCCCAGGAGAAATAAATTACTATGGTTAAACCTTCAATCCTACCTTCATGTTGTTCATATTTTTAGTGAAGGAAAATCTGAAAATTTTCTAGAATTTTTGCAGACCAATTTTCGAAAAATTCAGCCAGTAATCCTACCTATTTGCTGCCAGAAAAATGGTCATTTCATGTGACTTGACGACTGAAAATTCTGTGCAATTTTCGGACTTTTCAAACTGCACCAAAACAAAAAAAAAAAAAACCTACACAATTCGCAGCTTATGAAGCTGGAATTGAAGTTGTCTTTTTGTCATCAATTCGGCTGAAACACCCCCTATTTTTCTCTAGAAAGAAGGCTGGAAAATCACCCTTAAAAGACCTTCAAACCCCCTCAAAAATTAGCTGCAATCGGGCCAAGGGAATGTAGAAAAATTCTGCACCAAAAATCTTCATCATTCGAAACTCTTGAGCATTGAAACTAGAAAATTTTCCAGCTTTGCTCTCAATGCCAAGGCCAAAGAACACCCTTCAAATCTCTGAAAATTGAACCTTATTTAGCTATGGACTGAATACCAATGACTTCCACACTTACCTTGGGTGCTTGGACTCCATGATCACACCTCAAAAACCTCCTAAGATTACTCTATCCAAAACTTTTTTGAACTTCAAAATAATTCCAGAATTTTGCTTCATTAAAATACTCTTGTACCAAGTTAACAAACTAGAATTTTCTATGCCATCACAGACTAAATTTTGGCCATCGATATAACTGTCAAAGTATGCAAGGTATCAACTGATGACAATGTTGCAAATCCACTGACAAAGCCTCTCCCATCGTCTAAACATGATAGTCATACCAGATCAATGGGATTACGACTTATGCCAAATTGGTCTTAGTGCAAGTGGGAGACTGTTGGGGATATGCCCTATAGTCAATTTGTACTTATACTATTGTCATTATGTTTTATATAATAATATGAGGCTTTCCTTTCCATGAATAGTGCGTTTTGTTTTGTGGTCATCAAGTACGTGACTTGATAGTAAAACCCAACAATGAATACAATGACTATTCTAAATCTGTCCCTGGTCGTTTATTATTATTGGAACAATAATAAATTAAGATTAGTATGTTTGTGACTGGATGGTTATGTTTCTATCGGTCTGGATATTTGTGATATCAAGTCAAAACAATGTTAGAGAATATTGTATTGAATATGACCCACTGTGAGAGTACTTCATGGAACATGCCATAAGTACTTTCTAGCCATAATAATATTAAAATTCCTTTAACCTAAATTCATCATAGTTTCCTACTTGATAAATTCTATATTTTGATATTGTCTAAAGTTGTCTTTAATTAGATAATAAATTAGACTATTGTTGGATATAGAATAAATCAAGGAGAGGAATATGATTGATTGTGAAGGAATTTGTCCCTCTCAATTATGGGAGAGATATCCATGGGCCCCTTGATAAGTTAGACTGTTAAAATACATGGCCGTGCTCAAATATATCAATCTAAGATATTGATATCATTTGTTTGAACAGTCTACTATGAAATCAAGAAATAATTGATTGAGTTTAATAAGGATGACATGCTCCGTGCCTTATGCTTAATCTGGATATCATGTGACAAAAGGACTAAATATAAAATTATGGTTTGGTTCAAAGAGATCACCGATCTTCATTTAACCTGGATAGTTATAATGTTTTGCTAGAAACCGCTTATAACTTGTGGGCCATTTAAATATGATTTGGACACACTGCCAATGTTAAATGAACCTATAGAGTCACACAATAAGCGAACTTGTTAGGTTATTTTCTGGTAACCGGATTCGATGAATCTAGAAACATGTCTAAGTTAATCGAACTTAGAAAATCTACCAGATACAATGAATCTAGAAATATGTCCACATTCGATGTATCTGAATGATATCCAGATTATAAGAATCTGACTCAGTAAATTAATTAGTTAAATTACCGAGATAATGACAGAATCTTATCGTATCAGTTTTAATTTAATTTGAATTTAAATTAAAATACGATAAGATATTATTAGGGTTGTACTCTAAGAGGTTCGGTGTGGGTTTTTAAGAAAAACCCTAGCCGTCTTCTTGGGTGTGCCAATTCTGTTGTAAAATTCGTGTCTTCATCCACCAGAAAAATAAGCCTCTCAAAACCCTAGGCGCTAGCACTCCCCGGGTGACGAGTGAGTTTGCGGTGTGTATCCGATAGAGGACGTTTGCACAACTGCAGCGTCTGGTGATCGTTCGGGTTGCACGCGCAGCAGCACAATCGAAACTGAAGGATATCGATTACACATAACAGAGGTAAATATGCAAACCTACGATCTTCTTAATCGTTTACTTGGATCCTCGGAAGGGATTCGTGGATGTTTTTCGCGTTTAGGAGTCCACGAATTCTAACAATAACTTGAACAACCTTCATTCATTTCAGCAAGATTACCTTATTCAGCCGGTGAAGAGCAAAGAAACCTTCATTGATCAATCACTATTAGCTAATCTTCTACCTCAAACCACTTCTCATTTTTCTCCATTTGAATTTTAAAAAAATCTTATCACTCTCTCTCCCTTTAGCTGAAAGCTGAAACTCCTATCTACTCCAAACCATTCGGCCAACAGCATTCCAGAATTTTGTAGCCTTTTCTCTCAAAACACCAAGAGTACCAAGAACACACATAACACTTCTTCAAGCCTAAATCTATCCTAAACACCTTCAATCCCTCTCAAATACTCCAGATCACTCATACATAATCCCTAAACTTCATTTTTGGCCTTTATAACACAAAATCACACAGAAGAAAATTTTTGAACAGATCAAAATCAGTTTTTTTCTTGCAGGTCTCAAGAACATCAACAAAGTAAATCAAGAACAACCTTCTTGTTCACCCTCTTCCATTCAATTTTTAATATACCATACCGATGCGCTCTCTCTCTCTCTCTCTCTCTCTCTCTCTCTCTCGGCCAAAATGGTTAATCAACCATCAACCATGGCTGTTTTTTCTTTGGACCACTCAAGACTCTCAAACGCGTGGACCTTCTCTAGTCTTCATCAAGTGATCATCTATCAAGTATTTATTCTTAAATCCTCTTTTTATTTCTGAATTCATGTCTCTTAGATGTTAATAAGAAGATTAAATATGAATGGGAGATTGAGTGTATGCATGTAGATGAAGGGGATAGGGTTAGGACATGAGGATTGATATATATGATTAAAGCTTTATGGATTTTTCTTTTGCATCAATGTATGTTCATCATGATTAGTGAGATTTATGGATGTTTGAATTATGTTAGATGTTATGACACCAAATGTGATTAGGCTCTTATGTTCTTATTTTCCATAGAAGCCATAAATAATGATTATGCCTAGTAGGAAATTAGCCATGTAATAGTATGTGTTAATTCAAGTATATGTTCATGAATGGATTAGCCTATTAGTTGATGTTTGGAAATGTGTTCATGAATCTTTTCTTGCAATAGGAAATCATGGGGAAAGATTATTTTCTTGATAATCCTAGGTTATTTTTATTAACAAATTTTATTACTTTAATTAGAATTACTACTATATTTTTCTCTATGAAAATCAAAATTACTAGGAAGGTTTGGAATAGAATATTAATTAAAATATTAATATTTTATTGGTCAAATAAATAATATTTTTATTAAATATATATATAATAAATAAAATATTTATTAAAAGATATATATATATATATAATGAATAAATAAAATATTAGAATAAATTAATATAAAATGACTTTGTTGACCATAGTTAAAACTTCTACCTATATCCATAAATATTATTTATATTAAAATTTATTTGTTATTTATTAATTAAAAATTTAATATAATTCATTTATTATTTATTTTATCATTTATTACTGATTATTTATTATCTATTAATTATTAACTAAAAATTAGGTGCAATTTATTATTTATTTATTTATAATAATACTATTTAAATATTACCATTTACCAATATTATTTTGGACTTAGTATTATTCAATATTTAAAACTAGTTTATTTAGTAGCAATAATACTCATAATTTATTATTTAAAACTATATCTTATTGATAATTATTTTAGAACCCCTAGTTATTTTAACTTATCAAGTTAGAATTATTTTATAAAATACTTTATCAACTAGTATTAAAGCTTAGGACATTATGGTCATGGTTAGTCATGGTTGTAACTAGTTGAGCTAGTAAGTATTTGCGTAAGGTAGCTATAGTCCGAATGTAACCTTATGCCTTGCGTTTATCTCAGGCGGGGTTAGGTTGACCTTGGAAGATCTTTGAATCCCAGTAGAGCAAAGGATCAGGTAAGCTCTTGCATGAAGTCATTTGAAAACTAAAATTATTGTGGCAAACCAAATCTAATGTGTATGAACATTCATTTTGTAAAGGCAATTAAGGACAAATTTTCCTTTTTATTTCAGTCAAGAAAAACATTTGAAACTAAACAAGCAGTTTTATACAAAACACTAAACTCTTTCTAAAACCCAACTTTGGCAAGAATTTTAGAACCATTAATTACTATTTCCAAGTAAACATTGTATGATCAATTTTCTCCCAAGTAGAACAACAACATTGAGTACTCAATAAGGGTAGACTACCAGGACTAGTCTTTGAAGGGTTAGGGTAAGTCTCTCAGTAGGTGGTTACTTCTGAGGGGTGAGTCCTTCCCGGATAGGAAGCCAATCCGGTAGGTCATACCAGTTCGAGCTAGCAAGTTTTAGTCAAGTGGATTGTGTGTTTCTGGAGTGGACAACTGGTAAGTTTGGGTGTAGAGATGGAGGAGAATCTTACCCGGTAGGCCATACACCTACCTTTTGTTAGTATGCTCAATGTGTGGCATTCTGACCGTTATATTGTCATGGGGCTCAATATGTGGTGCCATGGCTACCTCTATGGGTGGTTGTATTTATTGTGCACATGTATGTTTTGGAAAGCAAAATGCCACTCTTCATTTATGATATTTATTTAATGTTTGCCAGCATTTCCTCTTATGAAACTTTTACAACTTGCATACATGAACTGTTTTATCTGAAACACTCAAAGCACACACGGGCTTACTATATTTTTATCTCATGACCTTTTATACTATATTTTCAGGTCGATCCTGCTGTGAAGGTCATTAGCTAGATTGTTGCCTATGATTTTGAAGACTCTCTATTATTTTTGTTATGTATTGTTTTCAAGAGATTGTAGCAGAAAATTATTTTTGAATTTGTTCATGTATTGTTGAGTTGTTGTAAGTTTAAATTTTGAAGTATTTCTTTCATTTTAGTTTATGTGACCTAGTTATAAGACCCCTTGTCTTGTGGATGGGGCGACATCCCCGGCCCTAATGGGCCTAGATAGTAGGGTGTTACAGTTAACTAGCCATTGCTATCCTACTTTTCACTTCTATAAAAGCCATTTAAACTCGATTTTCTCGTAAGATTTTTATACTATCTCTCTCGAAACACTCTTGCACTTTAGAAAACAAAAATCTTCCTTTTCATTATACTTCAAAGGTGAAATTGAATTGTTCAAAATGTGAAAGGTCGTTGGAGTTTATTTGTTCATATCTCGCTCAAACTTGTGAGCTATTTCTCGTAAATTTTCCTTCATTCTATCTTGTATCAAAATTGTGGAGTAAAACCTAGTTAAGGTGAGCCTTATTTGGTGAATGTATCAAGGTTGTAGTGTAAAACTCGGTTGGGGTAAACCTTGATTGTGTGTTTGAAGAGGTTGGGTGTAAAACCAAATTGGTGATCCTCTTATGTAAGATTGGTATAGTCTACCATCATTGATTTGGAAAAAAAAAAGTTTTAATAATTGTGTTGAAATCTTTAAGTGGGTATTTAAGGTAGTGGATATAGATCGGTTGATGATCGAACCATTATAATTCCTTGGGTTCTTTCTTTTACATTTCATCCTCACTCTATCACCGCATTTTCACTGGTCATTAGAATAAAGAACTTTATGTCAATCTTGCATTGTTGATCAGTTTTAAAGACCTTTCTGTTCTATAGAAAGTTTGTCTTTAATGCCCTAACTACCCATTCTTAAAACAAGACCATCTTCTCGCAATTTAGTGATGTTTCAAAAGATTCATGTCTGCTCTCTTACTGCTGCAAAGCTAATATGATTTTCATGCCTGCGCTTTTATTGTTCATCCGACTTGAAAACATTACACTCGTCCTTGCATCTATTAATTTGATCAAAGACTTTTATGTTGATTAAGTGAGATTATTTTTAATGCTTCAGTTTAGATCTTCATTTCATTATTTACTGTAGTTCTTGAAAGTTCTTTAACAACATATTCAAAGCTGCACAAAAAATTTATTTTTGTGGCACACTCACTTGTTTGTTCTTATTTTAAGATTTTTAGAAGATCTTTAAAATTTGAAATTGTTTGTCATAAACCTTAATTACCCCCCTCTAAGGTTTATCAATTGGTATTAGAGCCTTGGTCTACATTATCCTTAGCTTAACAGCTTTGTAGCAAAGATCTATATGGCAAACACTACTGCTCTACCTTACATTGAAGGATCCTCCACAAATAGATCTCCTTTGTTCTATGGAAGTAATTATATATTCTTGAAAAATAGAATGAAAATTTATGTTTGCTCAATCAACTTTGAGCTGTGGAATTTGATTGAGAATGGGCCATTTGTCCCGTTGAAATTTGTTGAAGGCAGAAAGTGCTTAAATAAAGTGATGAATATGACAATGAAGATATTTAAAAAATGACTCTGAATTTTCTGGCAATGAATATATTGCGTTGTGCTTTTGATGCAAATGAATACAACCATGTTAGTAATTGTGATTTAGCGTTTGATATATGGAAATTACTTGAAGTCACCTATGAGGGACTAATCAAGTAAAAGAATCAAAGTTGAAAATGTTAGTCCACGATTATGAGCTATTCATTATAAAGCCGTATGAAAACATCACTGATATGTTCACTTATTCACAAACATCATGAATGGTCTAAAGGCATATGAAAAGATCTACCCCTCGGGAGCAAAATAGAAAATTGCTTGATGCTCGCAAAAGTTGGCAGCCAAAAACCTTGGCTATAGAGGAATCAAAAAATCTAAACGAGTGTACCTATTGAAGAGCTTATTGGCTCTTTGTTAACCCATGAAATGAAACTAAAAAAGTTTCAACAGCATGATAAAGATGATAGAGGCAAAAGAGGAATTGCCTTAAAGGCTGTAAATGATGAAGAAGACTGTAAATGATGAAGCTATTAGTAAACAATCTGAAAGTGATTGTGACACTAATCTAAACAATGAAGAATGGGCCATGGTTGCTAGAAAATTCAAGAAGATGTTCAGAAAAGACAACTTCAGCAAAGGTAAGAAGTTTGTCAAAAAAAAAAGGGCAAACTTCGTCTTCTAAACCTCAGTTCTACGAATGCAAGAGTACGGAGCATTTTATTACTGATTGCCCAATAGCTAAAGAAAGAGAAGCCAAGCACAACAAGAAGAAAAAAAAAAGGATTGATTGGGACTTGCGGTCAAGCTAAATCTGAGACAGAAGAAAGCTGTGAATCTAAAAATGAGAAAGCAAACATCTGCTTTGTGGCCATAGAGGATAAGGTAAATCCCACTTCTCCAAATTTGATATTTGAATTGCATGATTATGATAGTGAGAAGCTTGATGATTCGAATGAACCGCTTTCGACATGTTTCATGAACTTAAAAAATTATCTAGAAGAAATAAGGAAATGAAAATAAAAATTGATTCCTTGTTAGATGACTATGCTAAGCTGTTAGATGAGAATAAAGCCTTACTTGATTCTATTATGTGCTCAAGTATTGAAAATGATATTATCCTAACTTCTTTGCATTGTATGATACTTGAGAACAAATGTTTGTGTGACAAAGTACTTTCTCATGAAAATAGGCTTAGTGATTTTAAGAACATGAAAAGTAGAGTTGATGACCCTACCATTTGTATTGAGAAATTCACTGATGGCCAAAAGAATCTGAATAAAATGCTTGGAGTGCAGTGTATAATTGGAAATAGGAGTGGTCTTGGTTATAGACATGTGCACAAGGTAGAAAATCACAAACCTTATTTTGTGAAAGCTAAAAACTCAAATACTGATCATATATGTTGTTCTTATTGTGGTAAAAATGGACACAATTCATTTAGGTGTCACATTAGGAAATGAGCTGAATGTGGTATGAAAACTGTTTAGAGAGTTAAAAGAACTATCACTAACCCCCAAGGGCCCAAGAAAATATAGGTACCAAAAGCTATTCTTCCACTTTATGAATAGGCACATCAATTGCAAAAATTGAGCTCCACGAAATGGTATTGGATAGTGGATGCTCAAGATACATAATGGGAAATGCTGCACTAATGGATGACCTTCTAGCTGTAAATGATAGATTTGTCACATTTGGAGATAAGAAAAAGAAAAATACTCGATATAGTTAATGTTGGTAAGGGATTCCCTATCATTATCATGCAAGTATTATTGATTGATGAATTGAAGCGCAACTTGATTAATATTAGTCTTTTGTGTGAAAATTGTTGCAAGGTTAATTTTGAAAAAGGTTCATGATCTATCATTGATAGTTCTTGTGATGAAATCATTTTTGTTGTCAATCGCATTGATAATGTCTATGTATTATATCTTGATGATCCCGTTGCTTATTATGTAAAGTGCCTCTCCATATATGATATTAATGCCTACCTTTAGCATAGAAGGTTAGTCCATGTCTTTATTAATTTGCTAAATAGATTGTCATCAAAAGAACTTGAGAAATGACTACCCAAAATGATTTTTGACAAAAACAAACTGTGTGATGCTTACCTTTTTAGAAAATAAACTGAGATATATTTCAAATCCAAGAAAATGATTTCAACCTCAAAACCTCTTAAGCTAATATATATGAATTTGTTTGAATCAATGAGGAGCACTAGCCTAAATGGTAAGAGGTATGCCTATGTTTTAGTAGATGATTTTTCGAAATATACTTGGACTGTATCTCTTCTGTCAAAAGGGTATTTAGAGTGTTCTATAAAAGAACTCTATGTGCGAAAGAATCCATGCTTGTAAATTTTTTATGTATCTAACATATATTCCTCTAGAAAAGATGATGAGTATGTAGGTAGCTCAAAGAAAAATGGCATTGAACATCATGAAGCTCCATTATTTGACAACCATGCCAAAGAAGAGGAATTAGAAAAGCAACAAGTTAAAGAAAGTGAGCAAAGAAGTGTCGAACACATTGATCGAGAATCGCCAAAAGATTAGAAGTCCAAAACTGTCCATCCAAAAGAATATATCGTTGGTGATCCTAGTTGTGAAGTTAAAATCAAATGGTATTTTGTTGAAAATTTTGCTTTACTTTCTAGCACTGAACTTAATTAAATTGATGCAGCCTCACATGATGAATTTTTTTATTATGACCAAGCAAGAAAAACTAAACCAATTTGAAAAGAATCAAGTTTGGAAGTTTGTCCTTAGACCACTTGACCATCTCGTAATTGATACCAAGTAGGTTTTCAAAAATAAACTTGATGGGCATGTCATTGTTATTAGAAGTAAAGCCAAACTAGTTGCCCAATGATTCAATCAAGAAGAGGGCATTAACTATGATAAAAATTTTGCTCCCAATTGCTCGATTAGAATTCATTAGAATGTTACTTGCTTTTGGATTTTTTTCAAAAGGTTTTATACTCTAACAAATGGATGTCAAAAGTGCTTTCTTAAATGGTGTTATTGAAGAAGAAGTTTATATGAAGCAATCCTCAGGTTTTATTCATGAACGATTTCCAAATCATGTCTTAGTGGTCTTCTTCTTTCAAAAGGCTCTTCAAGAGGCTTAATGGATATCACATTATTTATCAAATCTGAAAATTCTGATGATATCTTAATTTTGCAAATATATATTGTCGATATTATTTTTAGAGCTACTAATAATTCTTCATGTAAGAAATTTGCCAAGATAATGCAACAAGAGTTTGAAATGAGTATGATGAGAGGACTTAACTTCTTCCTCGATCTTCAAAGAAAGCATACCATAGATGATATCTTTCTAAATCATGACAAGTATACCAAGGAACTGCTCAAAAGATATATTCACAAACTATCGGTTGAAAAATTATTCGATCATCCGAGGAGAGGCTTGGAAATGATTAGATTATGTATCTAACGATTTTGCTAGAGATTGGTTATATATTCTTGCATAATTCCTAAAGATCTTTTGATTTTGGATGGAAATATTGGATGGAGTACTTGAAATGTATTTTGGATCGGGAAATTGGACAGACAATCTGCGTCCAAAATGTTCAAATCTTTTAATTCGAAAACTCCCGCCTTTTTATTCCATCCGCAATACTCTCTCTCTTCGTATTAGAATATCTTTACATATTTACAGAAATCACCTTTCTCAAATATACTAAATTGTACTTATGCTTTTCAATACCTCATAAACCCTAAAAAGAATTCAAATCCATTTGAATCTTCTTCTCCTTTCAAAAATTTGAAAAGCTGTCACTCCTCTTAGACATTTCTCTTTCCTCTGGCCTTCATTTTCTCGATAAAAACCAAAAGAATCAAAACTTTTAATCCTATCTGCCATGGGTAAAATCCTCAAAACCCAACGAAAGAAACCGAGCTAAAAGTGAAGGATGCCAAGACGAAGGTAATGAAAATGAAATCAGTTACTGACCATACTGATATTTGCGAAGAAGAAGGAAAAATGAGTGGCTATTGATGAACCAAGTCCTCAACCTAGATTATTAGAACAACCTCCAGAAGAGGAAGGCACGAACATTCAGATACCTCGATTTCTCAACTCAAAGAGGGTGAGTTTGAATACAATACCTGGGTATCTAGAAATAGAACTGTGGTTGTTGGATATCGTGTTGGCCCAAGTCCTTCTTAAACTATTCAACTGATTCTTAGTATGGTTGAGTCTCTTGGGTGAAGTGCTCTGCTATTGTGAATGAAAAACTATGCACTACACTAGTTTGAGATTTTTATGCAAATCTGAGAAAGGGATGAAATGAGGAAATAGTGAATGGGTTTAAAATGCAAGGGTATATATCTAGAGTTGGAGAAGTAAACTTCGAGTTTAACCATCTATATTAAATAGAATTTTTTCAGAGACAGTGGAGTATAATTGTTTGAAATGAATAATCTGCTTGAAAAATTCTGAAATTTTCTTTGAACTGAGTTGATTTGAGATGAAATTTATTGGTGCCAAAAGCTTTAGAAATTCAAGTGATTGAAATACCGAATGATTAAATGGAATGGGAAAATTGCTACAACCATGCTGATACTGAGTTTTTTGCCACAAGACATATGCAAGTATTATGCAAATGGTATTGTTGTTTGGGTCTATCAGAAGGAAAACAAATCAATTTTGTGATTCTGGTTGTGAAATTGCTAACTTAATCTCAGAACACATCAAACAAAGCATTGGTTTGAGTACGGCTACCCTGAGCACTACAAAGTAATCATTTAAAGCTAAAATTTATTTGAGAAAATGGGAACCATTTGAGAGGATAATCAAGGGATATTACTTAGAGAGGCTACTGAAGAAGAGATAGAAATGTGGAGTATTTCAAAGAGAAACATTAGGACGAACAAAAAGAAAAGTTAAGACTAAAATTCAAAAGGAAACATCAAGTAAAGAGAAGTAGAAAACTTAGGAAAGTGGAAAAATGCAAAGTATTTTAGATGCTCTAAATCTGCTATCTACCAAGCTAAAACAGTCTGATTGCAGAAGTCAAAGGTGAACAAAAATTTGGGAAATAGACTGACAAATATGGAAGGAAAGAAATATAAAGCTGAAATCCATTCGACTGAACAAGTTCCTCCACCCGTGCTAGAGCCTTAACCTATCATTCCTTGAACATAAGAAGAAACTGATATTCAGCCAAAGATGGAGAGTGCGAAAGAGAATTAGAAAGAAATGTGCCCACTGTTGAACAACTGCTGCACCTAAGAAAGCTTCCAAGAAAAACAAACTAGCTACATTTGACAGCCCATCTGGCTAAAAGCAGAAGCATGTCGTGGTAAAAAAAAAAAAAAGTCCAGCAGAATTGTTGAAAAACATTCAAAGAAAAGCGCCAATGCTAAGCCTACAACTATCCTTATTCCATGAGATGTGGCACATAACGACCGTTGAGTGATAACTTCTTCTGCCAACTTTTATTCTTGATGACACAATCTTATTCTTGAAAAATTTCCTGCTCTCCACACTATATTTTTCATGAACTCCTTTATCTTAGTCTTGGACTGATATTCTTGCTAGTTTACTACTCCTTCTTATTGACTGATACTACTAGCTACCTACTGCTTATTGTTATTATCAATACTGTTTATTGCTGGCCCTGTTCTGGGTATTCTCCTGATATTACTGTCAAAGTACTAATGATTGCTTCTCTACTACTTATTGTTAATTACTATTATTTTGATTGATGACATAGGGGGATAAAATAGGGATTGTGAATTGATGACTTGAGAAAGGGATTGTGAATTATTGTGAATTGATCACTTGAGAAATATATCGTTGGGGAATTGTAAATTTGATGTGGTTATAGAGATTGTGCTATGGACTAAGAGGAGATGATATGTGAGGAGATTATGATATGGAAACTGAAAATTTCTTTACAAACTTGTGATTCTATGAAATACATTTTTGGGATTTGAGTTGATCAAACATTGTGTTGTGCATTTTTTTTTTTAGTGCTTTCATCATATCTCTTTCATTGGTCTTTGCTTTTATAAATATGGATTATGATTGTGACTGCTTATGAGGATTATAAATTCATATGGCTTAAGATGAAATTATAACTATTTATGGTGATTTAATAGAGACTATATTGAGTTGTTGTTGCTGTTATGGACTAAGGAGATTGAAGTGTGTGTATGAGTTCATTGTGCATTCTAACTGATTTTGAATAAGCTGGATAATTTTTTTTTTTTGTTTTGCTATAGATGTGATGTGCACTTTGTTTAAATATTTGAACAATGAGGTTATTTATACTTATGAAAACTTCTCTTTAATTGCACAAAAAATTCCTTGTATTGAAATACCTTGAGAAAACTGGGTTAGATTGAAAACCTCTGATCTGTCCTTGTGATTTTTTTTTTTACCCTGCACATACACAGGGGGAGTTTTGGACCCATATTTATTCAATCCAAAAGACCAGTCCAAAAATGAGTTTTTAAAATATTAGCATCTATCTCATTTGACCTCATTTTGGATATATGTTTTGGAAGTCTAAAATTCTGGAATCCAGCCTTATTTTTAAAATGCACTTCATAGCTCTATATCTTATGTCATATATGCACATACTAAGGGAAAGTATTACATCTTATAATTTATCTTCTATACCTCCTCATGTATATATTTATATATTTTTGTGACTACTAATTGCGGCTACTTCCTTGTGAAATAGTTGTGTGATGGA
Source organism: Voacanga thouarsii (assembly GCA_026120185.1). Classification (NCBI taxonomy): domain Eukaryota; kingdom Viridiplantae; phylum Streptophyta; class Magnoliopsida; order Gentianales; family Apocynaceae; genus Voacanga; species Voacanga thouarsii. The sequence goes on along the minus strand of JANUWF010000713.1, from coordinate 20,923 downwards.
AGGAATGAGGATATTGATGTAGGTTGAGCCATAGGCTCATTGAGCAATACTTGTGAAGTATATATATATTTTCTATCTTAATCTCATAAGCACTCTTTGAGTCCTATAAATAGAGATTACACTTTATTGAAAAATATTCTTATTTCTCTCGGTCTAACATGTTCGTTCTATACATATCATTGTTTTTATATCACAATCCTATAAAGTTTGTCATCACTTAAAAAGGGGGAGATTGTTAGCCCTAAGGGTATTCTCCTATATTTTGACTTATGACAAATATTAATGAGGACTAACTTGTGTGATCTATATGTGATAGGACATGTTTAACTTTAGTTCTTCTAAGGCATGTAAATAATATTGATAAGTAATTCTTGAGCAATGGAATCCAAGAATGGGTGATTAAGTAAAAGATCAAACTTAAGAGATTGCATACCAAGAAGTCCTTGTGGAAGAACTTTAGACTAGGAATCGTTATTAATGTATTTCTTGTAAATTCCTATGTCTCTTTACCTTATGATTCAATTTTATTTCTATCTTGAAGCACACAAACAAAAAGATTTCAAAGTTTTATATCTCAGAATTTTGGATTAAGTAATTTGGATGATTCTGCATCTAAAAGATTCGTCCAAAATCCTATGAACATTGTCAAAATATTCTGCCTAAAAAAGTGCCATTTTAGACTTACCTTTTGGATGCATGATCGTCCAAAACTTGAGTCTAAAACTTTGGAAAATCTGACAGCACGAAACTAGCTGTTGCTATCCTACTTTTCACTTCTATAAAAGCTATTTAAACTCGATTTTCTGTAAGATTTTTGTGCTATCTCTCTCAGAAACACTCTTACACTTTAGAAAACAAAAATCTTCCTTTTCATTATGCTTCAAATGTGAAATTAATTATTCAAAAGGTGAGAGGTTGTTGGAACTTATTTGTTTATATCTGCTCAAACTTGTGAGCTATTTCTGTAAGTTTTCCTTCATTCTATCTTGTATCAAGGTTGTGGAGTAAAACTCAGTTGGAGTGAGCCTTGTTTGGTGAATGTATCAAGGTTGTGGTGTAAAACCCAGTTAGGGTAAACCTTGATTATGTGTTTGAAGAGGTTGGGTGTAAAACCAAGTTGGTGATCCTCTTATGTAAGATTGGTATAGCCTACCACCATTGATTTAAGAAAAAAGGTTTAAGCGATTGTGTTGAAATCCTTAAGTGGGTACTTAAGGTAGTGGATGTAGATCGGTTGAGGATTGAACCACTATAATTCCTTGGGTCATTTCTTTTGCATTTCATCCTCACTCTATCATTGCATTTTTGCTGGTCATTAAAATAAAGAACTTTATGTCGATCTCTGCATTGTTGATCAGTTTTAAAGACCTTTTTGTTCTATAGAAAGTTTGTCTTTAATACCCCAACTGTCCATTCTTAAAACAAGACCATCTTCTTGCCATTTAGTGATGTTTCAAAGGATTCATGTTTGCTCTCTTACTGCTGCGAAGCTAATCTGATTTTTATGCCTACGATTTTACTGTTCATTCGACTTGAAAACATTACACTCTTCTTTGCATCTATGAATTTGATCAAAGAATTTTATGTTGATTAAGTGAGACTGTTTTTAGTGCTTCAGTTTAGATCTTCATTTCATTATTTACCGCAGTTCTTAGAAGTTCTTTAACAACATATTCAAAGCTGCACAAAAAATCTATTTTTGTAGCACATACACTTGTTTGTTCTTGTTTTAAAATTTTCAAAAGATCTTTAAAATTTAAAATTGTTTGCCATAAACTTTATTCATCCCCCCCCCCCCCCCCCTTCTAAGGTTTATCACAAAATATAAGTGGCCTTGCACAAAAACCAAACTTTATTTGCACTCAACAATTATTTTTTGCTACAAGAGTATTCTGCCCATCATAGACCAGCATGAAAGAAAAAATCATAACTTTTAATTTTCAAATGAAACAATTCTGAAATTTTACAAGTATCTAAAAACATAAAGCTACGTTTTATCTATTTTAACCTTTCTCAAATTTAGAATTTATCATACCAAAACAGTAGCATCAAACTGATTGTATAATAGAAATAAGATACTCAGTCCCTTTAGTTTTTTTTTTTTTTTAAATTGCTAGGTTTTGTTCCAAGGTTTTCTTGCATGATTTCTAACATAAAACATACTCTAAACATGTCCAGAATACAACCAAAAAAAAAGTTTATTATAATAAATCATTTTACTATTTTATTTTGCCTTAAATCCTACAACTAGCATATTATCACAAAATTTTCAACTTTCATGGATAAAGGATAAAAGTGCTTTCTTTCATAAAAATCTTTTGAAAGGTAGTTTCTTTTTTAATGACTAAGTATGCTTAGATAATAATCATAAATTTTCTAACAAGGAATACGTGTTACAATTTTTAAAACCCTAAAACCCTAATTTTGTCCTTCATAAAGGTGGTATCAAGAAAATCAAGAAAAATAAATCGCTTTGGTCATTACCTCTTGTTACGTCTAATTTGAACAACCTTAGAGGGACGAGTGGGTGTCTCCTAGCTTTTGTTACTACCAGGAATGTTAATGAATCGATTCAAGAATGGTGCTCCAATGTTGTGATTTTGTGCAGAAATTCAAACTTTGGTAAAATGGGAGGGGATTTCGGGTACGAGGGGAGAGAGAGTGTGGGGGACGACTGTTAGGGATTTTTAGGGCTAAAAAATCTAATTTAGATAGGCTTTTATAGGTGAATTACATTAAGTTTAGGAAATAGAAGAAAAAGAAGAAGAATTAATGAAAATCTTATTTTTTCTCTAGGTTTTACCTAATAAAAAGCTTTCTTTAATTAATTAATCACAATTCTAGAGGGTTTAGAGGGTTAGGTTGTGGCAAAATGGAGTAGGAATAGGAAGAGAATATTCTCCATTTTTTTCTAAGCATTAAAGGATTAGAAGAAAAAAGAAGAATTAAGAAAAATCTTATTTTTCTCTGGGTTTTAACTAATAAAAAGTTTTCTTTAATTAATTAATCATAATTCTAGGGGTTGGGTTAGGTTGTGACACAATGAAGTAGGAATAGGAAAAGAATATTCTCCATTTTTTTCCCCTAAACATTAAAGGATTAGAAATAATAAATCTCCTACAAGTTAATTTTTCAAATACACAAGAATTGGGTTTTCTCCTTTTTCCTACCCCTAAGTGGCAGCTATTGATTCCCTCAAAATATTCTCCTAACTTCAATAAATATTTAATTTAAGGACAATCGAATTCTCTCAAAATAAAATAAAATAAAGTAAAAAAAAATAAGAAGAAAGTCTTGCTAGACTAATATTTAAATATTTCTAATTAATACATAAACAAATAAATAAAATAAATATATATTAAGTATTTAATAAATATATAGCAAATACATAAATATATTATAGATATATATACATATGTAATTATTTAACAGTTAGTAAATAGTTACCTAAATTATTTTAATTAACTATTATCCAATAATTGAGCATATGATTTAGAGTTAGCCACACACACACACACACATATACATATGTACGTACATAAATCCCCAATTAATAGTTTTATGCTAGAATATTCTATCCATTATTTTTTTATATAGCGATTTCTCAAACATCCCAAAGCACAACAATTCTTCCACAATCATACTCAAATAAATTCATTCAGGCCAAATATGTCTATATGCAAAAATGCTAATGCTATATGGTCCATAAATTTTTCCTATTTCTAGGGGTATTTAGGGTGGGGAATCACATTCTTCCCCTCTTAAGAGAATTTCGCTTTTGAAATTGCTACGGTGTCGTACCTCACCGTATCTTCAAATCTTTCCCTCGCAACCCTTCTTCTTATTCCCACATGGCATCTTAGATGGCCTGATGCTCTACCCAGATAGTGTTGCTACTCCTGTAAGGAACACACCATCATAGCTATCTTTAAATCATGTGTAGAATACTTTGCTTTGTGTGAACATACACAATAGCTTCATTCTCTTGCACTCATAAATACTAAAAGTTTCATTGCAAATCTAGGATGAATTAATTGTCAAAGAAGTTTTTATGATTGATGAGTACATAACTTCCATCAAATGGAAAGGAGAAGTCCTTGAATAGGCAAGCCTTAGAAGAAGAAAAAGGGCATTTACAAAAAGTATCAAGTGGTTTTGAACATAAACATAAGCACCGAAAGTCAATAACATTTGGAAAAGAAGCAAAAAGTCTCCAATAATATACAATGCTACAATATCAAGAGGATGAAAAGGTTGTGCAAATGGTGTCATTAGAATTTGTGGAAGAGAAGGAACGAAAAGTGTGGAAAATTCAACACCAAGAGAAGATTGATGATCAAGAAAACATTAAAGGCAAGAAATGGAATGGTGGCAATATTTGATTGTGTATAAATTAATATTATTTGGAAAGGAAAAGAAAGTTTTAGGTATCAAGGAGAATTATAAGAACAAAAAAGTTAAAAGATTGTGGTAATGGTGACATTAGAGTTTTAGAAATATGAGGAGATAACAAGAAAAGACACACATCAAGATGTGCTAAATCAAAAGGAATGAAATAGACCATGTAATAGGTGGAGTAAGTCCAATGAGGCGAGAAATAGATAGCTGTCATAGAGATAATGTGAAATTAGATGTTGAAAAGTTTGACAACTAATAATTGTGAATATTAAATTAAATAGCAAAGGTTGCTTTAATCAACCAAATCTTAGAAGAAAATTCCCAACAAATAGTAGAGAAAAGAATTGGTATGACGATGTTCGAATGGGAAGGAGTATACCAAAATGTGCAGATGAAAGAGATGGAATAAGTCTAATGCGCTAAGAAATAGGAAGCCAACATGGTGTTATTGGAAAAAAATTGAGCATAATGTTGATTGATTTGGCAAGAAGCAATTCTGCACAATAAGTCAAGTGATGATGGTTGCCTTAACCAACTCAGTTATGAGGGAAAGATTACAATAACAAGAAAAGGTGAAGGAGAAGAGTTAGCAAGAAAAAGCTCGAAATAAAGAAGAATGATCCTTTATTTATGAAAATTATCAACACGACACCCATTTCTCCCTTGCTGCATTCGTGTATAAGGCATTAAGGGTCCCGTCTTCAGGTAAGGTCAACATGGTTGCAAACATGAGTTTTCTCTTAAGTTTCTTGGAGGCTTTATTTCACACTTCTCAACTATAGGAACAACATATTCTTCAGCCATTAGTTGAGCTAAGGTGATGTAACGGTCAAGAATCCGTTGATGAGGTAATAGTATTAGCTTGCTAATCATAAGCAACTTCTAATCTTTGTGACTTACTTAGATGTCCTCCAATTGGCAATATCCTTCATTTTTAAATAAGTCAACTACAATCCCATTCTTAGTTACTACATATCTCCAAATAAAACTCTGCTCAATCAAAATTCACACTTACTAATCTTGGCAAAAGTTTTTTTTTTTTTTTTTGCTCCCTCAACTATCCTAAATCCAACTTCAAATGCTTTGCATGATTTTCAGTGCTTTTAGAATATATTAAAATATCATATGTTAAATCACCACAAACTCAACCCAAGGAAGATTATGAAAAATCCTATACATTTATTCCATAAAATTAGGTTGGGGTACTTATCACCCGGAATGTCATCAATACAAATTCTTAATGCCTATTGCTAGTATTAATCGAAATATTAGGTATGTCCTTCTTTTAGGTTCACTCTTAATAATAACTTCATCTCAAGCCTAGAGAAATAGCAACATTCTTCTTCTTCTTCTTCTTTTTTTTTTTTTTTATAGTCAAATTGTTCAGTCTTTTATAATCTATACATGACTTTAAAGTTCCAATCTTTTTCGACACTAGTAATATTGAGGCTCTATATAACCTTTCTTGAGAAGCTCCTCTAGTTGTCTTTTCAGTTTCTTGAGCCCTACTGTCAGCATACGTTAAAGAGTTTCTAAGAGGGGTTCCACCTAGCACCAAAGTCAATTCAAATTCTACTTCCCAAAGTAGAGGTAATGCGATCAACTTTGTTAGAGGAAACCTTAACCTCTTGGGTATCTTCCTATACTCGCAACCTATGGGTATATCAATTAATTAGGCCAAAATCTAGGTATCATTCAACATCGGTTTCGAGCATTCACTTTTGTTATTAAGTACTACACTTTTCTCTACCTTAACTCTTCTATTTAATCATATTTATCCTGTCTACAGTAATACACCACTCTATCCCTACAATTAGCTCAAGTTCTTGCTCGCAATCAATCCACGCCTAATATGGTATCATCATTCTTAAAGAATAAACAGAAAATATTTCTTGGTAAATTTACTTTTCCAACTAAAATCTCATATCTCGGATAAAAACCTATAAATTTTCAACTTTCTTACACAAAGGGGTGCGGAAAAATGATTTATAAGCTTATATATTCACTACTATAGTGCTTTAAATCAGTAATACACTGCATAATATATGTGGAATCATGCAGAACTCAAACCAAAGAATGTATTCCTACCAAGAGATGGGATACAGACTTCGCCTTGCATTAAAGGTACATCCGGTCCCTATGTCCACTTTGTTTAAAGTGAACTCTTTAGCCTTCCCTGATGACTTCATGTTATCTTCTCCTACTGTGATAACAAACTATCAAATTTGGAGCAGCTTTAGCCCGAGTAGCCCTTTTTTGCTTTCCCTTGTTCTTTTACTATTACTCTACTGATCTTTTAGTGTGGAAGCTTTGCATCTTGAGAATTATTCTCAAAATCGTCCTATCTAAGTCTTCCTTCTTCATTTGTGTAGTTGCATCCACTATAGTAGCACTCAATGTAGATGGTATCTACCTCCTACAATCACCTCTTCTCTAAATTCTACTCCCAAGCAGACATATAAATACCCCTCGGTGAAGCATTCTTCAACCCAATTATTCTAACCCAAAAATTAAAGTGCAAATATGCCATATACTAAGAACAATTAAATTCATATGGCATGCTCAATCAAATAAAACATATATAAAGTTATTTTATGTAGCATACACCACACACAATCATAGAAGCATTCCAGACAATGTCCCCATTATACACACATAATTGATAAGTATTACTAAAAATCACAAATCTCTAAAGTACGGATATCAAGAACCTAAATCCTAATAAAAATAATCATTCCTAGACTCTTGTCCCATATTATACTGCACCTTATCTGCTAACTCAAAATTAGGATAATCAAAATCAAAAGACTAGAATGGATACCAAGATCTTCTATCTCTCCATCACATTTAGTCTTCTTATACCTAGAGAATCTCACTTAAGTATACTCATCAATTTTTCTAAAATATCTACCATTGTCAACACATGCCTTTTCTCACATCCACATTAAGGTTATCATTATTACAATAAACAGGGGTAAAATTACTACACATATCAATTTTTCAATACCTATTAAGGTCTCAAGTTCAAATCATCATAAGAAGAGCTCAATTTCAGGTGAGTATGATCATACTTAGATTCTAAATCATTAAAATCAAAGGTAAGGCCCAATCATAGGCTTTTTTTTTTCTTTTGGCAAAGCCTTCCTATAACTTCCTCTAGCTCACTCTTGTATTCTCCATAATCTATCTCTCTGGGGTCATATCTATCTGGAGCTACAATCTTGACCCAATCATCGTTGCTAGCCTGATCCTCATGGTCACTAGGAATTTGAAACTCATCAACGCTATCAGCCTAAACTTCATTGTCACTACTAGCCTGAATTTCATTACTGCTATTAACTTAGACTTCATTATCTCTATTATCCTACTCATGCTTTTCCTCCACAGATGACTTCAATGAGAAAGAATCATCAGGGCCAATTGGGATAGGTAGGTGCAAAATCATGCTCTTACTGCTAGTCCTATGCGTTCTAATCATTGTTCACACATAAAACACTCTTAAGTTAGTAACAAATCCAAATCTCTAAAAATACTAATCCATATAATTTAAAGGAAATGCCTAAACTTAGGCTCTAATAACTCTTGTAACACCCTGCTACTTACATACCCTAAAAAGGGATTAGGATATCACCCCATTCAAATAACAATGGGTCTTTATAACGAGGTAAATAGATAACTCATCCAAAGTAATACTTCAAATAAAATTTAAACGTATTACAGTTCAAGTAAAACTTATACAGAGTCTTAAAATAAAGAATGACATAACATTGTCTCTAAGCAAAACAGCTAAAATGTAAAGTACAAGATTTTGAACTCTCGCCCCGACCTTATCAATAGTACTCACGACCTGAAAGCATGCACAAATAATGTGAGAAATAAATTTTTCAGTAAGTCCTCTATGTGTGAGAGTGTTCTTTTTTAAATGATTTCGTGATATGCATTTTGAAATACCAAAAGCACAATTGCAATAATAATCAGCAGTTTTAAACACAATAGTGGCATTTTTAATTTGCATTCTCAAAAAAATAACTTTATTTCAAGAAAATCAACCACTCGACAACAAAGTGGACTATGAAACCCTGCATCATAGTTTTAAGTCATGAAACCCTACATCATAACCCTGTACTGTGAAACATTGCATCACAGTACGGTCGGTGATCGGCCCACGAGTAGGGATACTCTTCCTTCTCCCAAACCCCTCTAACTTATTGGTTATTCATTCCAGGAAAATACAGTTCCACTTGAAACTAGTTGCTAGTTCGGACTAGCCTGACTTCCTACCATTGTCACCTAATCAGAAACGAGTTCACTTTCGGGAGATGGTCTCCTATCGAAAAGCTAGCTCGCTCCTTCTTAGGTTAGTGCTAGAAGCCTACCTTTATTGAGTACTTAACGTTTTGCATCAAAGAAACTCATTAGCATCAATTAGTAATAAAAAAAAAAAAAAATCTAGCATGACTTAGTAAACCTTGATTAACATTGAGTGCAAAAATCAAGTGAATTATTTTGAAATCTCTTTTGTATAAGAAATCAGTGCATAAGTTGTAATAGAGTAAGAAAACTAGTCATGCTGAACATTTTAATACAAAGCCCGTGTTTTCAATGATAAATCGTAATACTTTACAAATAATTTTAATTCAAGAACTTACCTTAGTATAGCAAATTAATTTCTTAAACCCAATGAGTGGATCCTTGCCCTTGACCTCATTCCAAATCTAAAAGTTATAAAATAAATAAGTCACAACCTACTCTTAGTATTTTAGAAAATCATATTTCTTATATAATTAATTATCTATTTGCACACAACTAACAAGGCTTCATATAAATCATTATCTAAACCTTTACTACTTCCATAAGTGTCAATACTTATAATTATTACACCTAAAGAAGGAAAAAAATTAATAATAGGGAGTTTCCTTAGAATTTCTAGCAATTTATCCCTTCTTTCCCAAGCACATAATTCATATAAAAACACCTCGGATTGATTTCAATTTTTACAGAGACATACCTAAACTCATATAGAACAAAATATAAGTAGCTTTGCACAAAAACTAGACTTTATTTGCACTCAAAAAATTATTTTTCTCTACAGGAGTATTCTGCCCAGCATAGACCAGCATAAAAGAAAAATTCGTAACTTTTAATTCCCACATAAAAAAATTCTGAAATTTTACAGGTAGTATCTACGCACAAAAGCTACATTTTATTTGTTTTGACATTTCTCAAATTTAGACTTTATCCTACCAAAATAATAGCATCAAATTGATTGTACAACAGAAACTAGGTACTTTGTCCCTTTAGTTTTTTATCAAAAATTGCTGAGTTGTGTCCCAGGGTTTTCTTGCATGATTTTTAACTTAAAATATACTCTAAATATATCTAGATTGCAACATCAAAAGACCCTACCATAATAAATCACTTTACTATTTTATTTTACCTTAAATCCTACAACTAGCATATCATCACAAAATTTCCTGCTTTCATGGATAAAGGGTAAAAGTACTTTCTTTTATAAAAAACTTTTGAAAGGTGTTTTATTTTTTAATGTCTAAGCATGTTTAGACGATAATCATAAATTTTCAAACAAGGAATACGTGTTACAATTTTTAAAACCCTAATGTTTTCCTTCATAAAGGCGGGGCAACAAGAAAATCAAGAAAAAAAAATGACTTTAGTCATTACCTCTTGTTACGTCTAATTCGAATAATCTTAAAGGGACAAGTAGGTGTCTCCTAGCTTTTGTTACCACCAAGAATGTTAGTGAATCGATCCAAGAATTGTGCTCCAACATTGTGATTTTGTGTAGAAATTTTCCGTAAGCAACAATATAATTAAACTTTGGCAAAAGAGGAGGGGATTTCTTGTACTAAGGGAGAGAGAGTGTGGGATGGCTGCTAGAGATTTTTAGGGCTCAAAAATCTGATTTAAATAGGCTTTTATAGGTGAATTATATTAGGTTTAGGAAATAGAAGAAAAAGAAGAAGAATTAAGGAAAATCTTATTTTTCTCTAGGTTTTAACTAATAAAAATCTTCCTTTAATCAATTAATCATAATCCTAGGGGATTTAGAGGGTAAGGTGGTAGCACCATGGAGTAGGAATAGGAAAAGAATATTCTCTAATTTTTTTCTTAAGTATTAAAAGATTAGAAATAATAAATCCCCTTTTAGTTAATTTTCCAAATACATAAGAATTGGATTTTCCCCCTTTCTAGGTTTCTAGAAGCCTAGTGATTCCCTCAAAATATTCTCCTAATTTGAATAAATATTTAATTCAAAAAATTCAAATTCACTCCAAATAAAATAAAGTAAAATAAATTAAAGAGGAAAGTCTTGCTAGACTAAATTTAAATATTTTCTAAAATTAATACATGAACAAATAAATAAAATAAACATATAATGAGTATTTAATAAATATAGCAAATACACAAATATATTATAGATATACATACATATGTAATTATTTAACAACTAGTAAATTGTTGCCTAAATTATTTTAATTAACCGCTACCAAATAATTGTGCGCCCAATTTAGAGTTAGCTATATTTTCATATATATATATATATATATATATATATATATACATATATATATATATATATATATTTCAATTAATAGTTTTATACTAGAATATTCTATCATCATTATTTCATATAGTGATTTCTCAAACATCTCAAAGCACAACAATTCTTCCACAATCATATTCAAACAAATTCATTTATGCTAAATATGTTTATATGCAAAAATGTTCATACTATATGATGCATATATTTCCCCCATTTCTAGGGGCATTTAAGGTGGGGTGTCACTTTCTTTGTGATGGAATGCACTCATTAAAACTAACAACCACAACTAGATGACCAATATGGAATAATAGACTATGAGAACAAATTTCAAATGCCATTTTTTGTGACAAGATCGATGACAATGGATTTAGAGATCAAAATTGCAGATGTTAAATAATGTAGCTGCATTGCAGAGGTGAAACTATACATTAAATATGCAAAGTGCATGAACCAAGGAATGAGAAACAAGTAAAAAAAAGAGAGAGGAAATATTAGAGGTGGAAGCATCATCATTTTCCCAACTATATTAAGTTTTACCTCAAAGCGTAGAGATCAAACTCATATATTTATGTGAGGTAAGGTCAGATTATATGAATAGAATATCAAGCCAACAATAGAAAATGATTAAAAAAGGAGGCTCAGACCATAAGAAATAAGTATGCATAGTGTTTTCTACTTCTTCAAACAAACCTAAGCTAGTAGGTAAAAAACAATTTCTCATACAAGGCACCATCAATTCCGATAACCTTAAAAGCATTGCACAATAACGGTTCCTTTTGAAGTTATAGGATTTGAATGCATGTTACCCAACCACATATAGTACTTTCCTAAAATGAAAAACAAAAGAAAACGAGAGAAATAAAAAAGGACTATATGTTGGTATATGCACAACTCTTTTCATATTTTTAAAATTGCTAATTGCATTCCATACCTAGTATTCATAATTTCAAATTTATACTGCCAGCCAAAATAACAAAAAATAAAAATATAATTGAAAAAAAGGACATGCTCTACTTTTTATTGGTTTCCACTAATTTGCTCAGAAAGCACTAAGCTTTAAGCAGGCATCATAACAAACATTAGAAAAAAGGGGGAAAAAATCAAATTCATTCTCTTGTTCATTGTTGCAAAATATTAGATGGTGTAATGGAGATTTTTGAGTTAGTTTTGAGCAAAAGATTGAAGAAAGTAACTTAATGCGGAATAGTTCTGTGCACAAGGTTCAGACTTTAAATATAATTTTGTAAACCCAACTTCAGCATATTATAGGGGAAAAATCAAATTTTCATCATCTAGGAAGAAAACTAAATACTTCAAAGTTGTAAAATTACCTAATTTTGTATGAAATTGTTAATTTTGCAAGAGTTGTGAAGCAAGAGAGGAGAAGCCAGGAGTTGTACCATTCTTAAGCCGACAAGAAAAAAGGGAAGGGTTTTATTTCAAAGAGGATATGGAAGGAAATAAAAATTGTTATCTAATACTATAAGGGATAAAATTGTCATTAAAGAAAACAAACTAAAGGCATTGCGGATCCATCCATTTCTCTCCATTCTTGGAGAGAAATGATTCTTGAGGATAGAGTTATCTTCTATCCCCCCACTTCTCTTTCTTTCATTCCAAAAAACTTTGCCAAACAAGAGAAAGGAAGGCAATTCTATCCACTTCTCTTCTTTTCTGAACTCTAATACTAGGTCTTAAGCTTTTTTTCCCTCTAAAAATGACCTAATTATGGCTTTTTCACAATCAATTGGCCCAATATACAGTAATAAGCCTCAAATGACCTTGAGGCATTATCGAAATATGTTTTATTTAAATAAAGACGTATTCTGATAATGCATCATATATGGATGTATCTTATTTCCTAAATCAATTCTTTGCAACACTGCTACAAAAAAATTTCACTCTGAACTCAGACTTCTACAACTAAAAATTGAGTTTAAAATCACCCCCATTGTTTTCCCACTATTAGTTGTCCTCAGCTCGTACATTTGAGTCAGATAATCTCTTGGATGAGTTTAGGTTTTTCTTGAGTTATGAAAGTTAGGGTTTTAAAACTCCGCTTGTGAGTTCCGTAGGCTTTGTTTGCGGTGTTCATTGCCAGTTTCAAGCCCGGATAAAGGAAGAGAGTTGCGGTAAGGCTTGTGATGGCTAGCGTAAAATATAGTTACATCCATGACATGAACCAATCGATTAACTTCGTAGGAGCGTTCCCTACTCAACGACACGCTATACTTTCTAGACTCGGGTGTAGTGATAAATATGTGAAGGTTGCAACGTCATAGCCCGGAAGTAACGCGCCGTGTCGGTCCCGAGATACGATGTCAAATATGTAAATGTGTAGGGTAAAAAAGATAGTCCATAGTGATAGGATCCATTTAGCTTCATGAAATATAAGATCTTTGACTGGTAGATTGACAAAATTAGTTGAGGTTATGTAAATAAGAAATATTAGCATTTTGTATCTTCAAGAAGCCAAAGGGGTAGGTGAAAAGGTAAGAGTAGTAGCATCTTAGGGTTATAAGCTTTGGTATTTAGGTAGAATTAGGAATAAAAATGGAGTCGGGATTACTATTGACCGTAGTTTATTGATGATGTGGTGAAGTACAGAGGAAGAATGATAGGATTTTGAATACCAAGATCATGATTGACTGTGAGATTACTACTGTTATTAGTGCGTATGCACCACAAGTGGGACTTGATGATTTGGTTAGACAATAGTTTTGAGATGATTTAGATGAGATTGTACAGAGTGTACTGTGTGCAGAGAAGCTTTTCATTAGTGGTGATCTAAATGGATATGTGGGTACTGATTAGAGTGGGTTTGAGAGTGTTCATAGAAGTCAAGGTTTCGAAGTTAGAAATGAAGCAGGAAGTACTATTCTTAACTTTGCCTTAGCCTATAATTTGACTATAGCAAACACATAGTTTAAGAAGAGAGATTCTCACTTAGTGCCTTTTAGAAATAGGTCAAATGCCAATCAGATAGACTTCTTTATTATGAGGTGTAAGTTTCGTAGTGGTTATGTAGATTGTAAAGTTATTTCGGGCAAGAATGTAGTTATACAACACAGGCTATTGGTCCTCGATTTTAATTTTAGAAAAAAGGGTAAGTAGCGGAATCATCGAGTTGACCTTAGGATCAAGTGATGGAAGGTACAGGGAGATGCAAGAACAACCTTTGTCAATAAGATAGTTCAGGCAGATGATTGGTCTTCTGATATGGATTTAGATCCAGATATTATGTGGAGAAAAATGACTCAATGTATTAGAACAGTAGTTAAGGAAGTACTTAGTGAATCTAAAGAAAGAGTACCATTAAACAAGGACATATTGTGGTGGAATAAGGAAGTGAAAGAAGCCATAAGGAGTAAAAGAGAGTGATATAAAAACTTACAGAAGTGCAGGAGTGATGAGAATTTTGAGAAATACAAGGTCGCGAGAAGAAAAGTTAAAGAAGCTGTTAGAAAAGCAAGATCCACAGTTTACAAGGATTTATATGAAAAGTTGGATACTAAAGATAGGGAGAAGAATATATATAGAATGGCGCGTTTCAAGGAGAAGAAGATGAAAGATATCGGTGTGGTGAAATATGTGAAGGACGATAACCATAGAGTTTTGGTTAAAGACAAAGAAATAAAGAGAGATAGATGTCCTATTTTGATAAGTTATTTAACGAGAGTCATGTTCAAGTTCCGAGTATGGGTAGTCTTACGATTTCAAATGAAGAGGTTAACTGTGTATGTATTCTTTGTATTCAGAAGCATGAAGTTCGATATGCCCTTAAAAGGATGAGACCAAAAAAGGTAATGGGACCAGATGGTATACCGATCGAGGTTTTGAAGTGTTTAGACGAGATATGTATTGCGTGATTAGCAAGTTTGTTCAACAAGATATATAGAGTTAATAAGATGCCTATAGAGTGGAGGAAGAGTACTTTGATTCCTCTGTACAAGAATAAAGGGAATGTTCAAGACTGTGCCAATTACCGTGGAATTAAACTCATGAGTCATACTATGAAACTTTGGGAGAGAGTGATTGAATAAAGGTTAAGGGGCATTATACAGATTTCAAATAATCATTTTAGTTTTATGTCTGGGCATTCTACTACGGAAGTAATTCATTTATTATGACAGATGATTAAATATTATATGGAAAGTAATAAAGATTTACATATGATATTTATTGTTCTAGAGAAAGTCTATGACAAGGTGCCTAGAAAAGTAGTTTGGTGGGTGTTGGCCAAGAAAGGTGCCTCGCTAAAGTATATTACTCTCATTAAAGATATATATGAGAGAGCATGTACAAGTGTAAGGAGCTGCGCCGGAGTGACTATAGAGTTTCCTATTACTATTAGGGTGCATCAAGAATCAACACTTAGCCCTTCCCTCTTTGCGGCTATTTTGGATGAGTTGACTTGCACTATACAGGAGGTTGTGTCATAGTGTATGTTGTTTGTTGATGATATTATGTTGATTAATGAGACTAGAGTCGGTGTAAATGCTAAATTAAAGTTGTGGTGACATACATTAGAATCCAATGGCTTCAAAATTAGTAGGAGTAAAATAGAGTATATGGAATGCAAGTTCAGCAGTAGTAGAAAGATAGTTCAGAGTGTAACTTTGGATGGTAAAGATATACCTGTAGGTAATTGCTTTTGATATCTAGGATCCATTATTCAGAAATACGGAGAGCTCGATAGAAATGTTGCACACCAAGTTACGGCAAGTTGGTTGAAATAGAGGAGTGCGACTGTTATTCTATGTGATTGTAATATATCATTGAGCTTTAAAGGAAAGTTCTATAGAACAGCCGTAAGACTTGCGTTGCTATATGACATAGAATGTTGGGCAGTTAAAATGTGTCATATTCACAAAATGAAAGTAGCTGAGATGCGTATGTTACGGTAGATATGTAGATATACTAGAAAGGACAGAGTCAGAAATGAAACCATTAAGGAAAAGATGGGAGTGGCATCTATTGAGGAGAAGATGAGAGAAAGCCGCTTGTATTGGTTTGGACATATACCGAGAAGACTAAGGGATGCACTTGTTAGGAGAATTGAGGGAGGAAGGCAGGATAGGTTAGATAGAGGTAGATGCATGCCTAAAACAACATGGATAGAGGTGATGATGAGAGATATGTTTTTGTTAGATTTGGATGAAAGTATGACGGTCGATAGAAGGAAGTGGAGAGATAGAATTCATGTGGATGACCACACGTAACCTGATGTTAGTTCATATAGCCGACCCCAAGTTTCTTGGGACTAAGTCTTAGTTTGTTGTAAGAAAATTAGGGTTTTAGGATATTTGATTCATTAATCATCTTCATCTTGTTTTGGATCACAAATCAAAATAGTAGCTCTTTTTAGGACTTTGTTTTGTTTTTAACAAATGTTGAAAGAGATGCACATGAACTGGTCAAGTGAATAGCTACTGCAAAAGAATTCGTAGCTCTCTAATCAGAGTAGGCTACTTTTCTTGTTGATGCAGCATGGATGTTTTTTGCTGGTGGAAGCAAAAATGCCCAATGTCTTTGAGAAGTCACTATGGAGGGGGGTCAAAATGGAGCCAAGGATCTCTGTTTCAGGAGGACGTATTTGCATAATGTTTCTTTATTTAATTAGGATGTATTTTATAAATGCATCAAGGTCATTTGAGGCCTAACAATACAAATCAGGCCAATTGATTGTAGAATGGCCATAGTTGGGCCATTTTTGGCAAAAAAAACCCCTTAGGCTTTGGTCCACAAAAGAGATGGGAAAGGGAGGAGAAATTACCGATTTCTTTCCATCTTATTTGATAGGCAAAAGAGAAGGAAATATTCATATATTAAATTTATTATTATATGTATTATATTTATTATATAAAAAAAGGATTTGTATTAGAAAAACAATTACAAATTTTATGTGCAATAGTATAGTTAAATGGACTTGTGATGTATTAGCCCTTGAGTTTGGGAATGAGGTATGCGGGATGCTATTTGAATCGACTGCCCACTAGAATTTGTGGCTATTGGACATACATAGACAAGACCGAAGTGTCCTATCTCTAGAGAGAGTCTATGTTGTGACTAAGTTTAAGTCCTATTTTGAAAAGATAGGGATAAAACTTATGGAAGGATGTGGAATCTTGGAACATTTTTAAGACTTATAGGATAAATTCAAGATAGTTGAATTTGAGTGAGAGTCGGTCTCCTAAAACTTGTTGACTACCCCAACGAAGCTCTATAAATAACATGTGACATTTCATTTATAATTACAACTTATTCACATAAATACTCTAAAGAGTCTAAAGAGAGTGCTTCTGATCTTCTAGTACACTTTTCTGTAACATTCTCTAGTACACTACTAAAAACGTAATACGTGTTTACTGATTTAATATATATTTGCCTAATTCTATAAATTAGTATATACGTGTATTAGATATTCACTAAATATTAGATAAGAATTTAGTAAATGTCTATTAAATCAATAGACGCGTGTTACATTTTTAGTAGTATACTAGAGAGTGTTGCAGAAAGTGTACTAGAAGATCCTGAGTCTAAAGAGAGATCATTTGCGAAATGATTGTATTCATTTAAAGTGTGAGAATCACTTATGAAGTGAGAGAGATACATAAGAATATAGAATAGGCTTCGTGAAAGTTTATAACTCAAGTTGTGAGTGTTTGACGGGTCAAGAATTAATTGTGTTCTTTTGTATTCTTATGGTTCTTATTCTAGTAAAATATAAAGTTCAAGATTAAGATGTGAATACGTAATTCTTTGTGTCTCATTATTTTCTACTTGTACTTTTGTTAAATTGTATATGGGTTAGATTGAATAACTTTACCAAATTGAGTTACGAAGCCTCCAAATTCGAGTTACGAAGCCTCCTTACAGATACCTTATTAAATAATGTTATGGCAATTTGATATAAAAAGCTGGCAAATTTGTGTATGAAGTAGAGAAGGCCATTGCATCTCAATATATCTTAAATTGTGAACTTGCAAGGAAATCCGATGTCCCCTTGCCTGAAAAAGTTCTGATTAATAAAATCAAAATACGACATTGCAAATTGCAATTGTTATGAAAACAGGTTGAATCTTACCCTTATCTAGCAGGAAAAAAAAAAAAAAAAAGTTGAATCGTACCCAGTACAATGACTTTGATTGGTAAAATCATTAGCCTCCGTTTGATTGTTAAGGAAACTGATGTGAAAAAATAATCACAATCTTCATTTTAAAATCTAACTTTTGATTCACTATTTATGATTTGGGAAAGGAATTTGATTCCTCAAGAAAAATAAATATAGAATACTAGGAAAATGAATCCTTCATGGGATGTGGTATTATGATTCCTTTCCCAAGGATTCTAACAATAAAAGATAAAAAAATAAAAATTAAAGATAAATAAGAAAATTATTCCAATTTACATCATTTACTTTATTTCTCCCATTTTTCCTTACTAATTTTTTCCCTCTCACACATCCCCTAACCTAGTAGTGTATTAAAAATTTTTATATTCTTAATTGTAATAAATATTTTTTCAAAAAATTAAAAGACTAAATATTTTAAAATAATTGTAAAATTTTAATTTAAAAATTATATCATGATTGAATTAATTACATGAGAAGAAATTTTATTGAATTTTATATAGATACTTTAACTTGACAATAATCAAATGTTATTTTTTTTAATCAAATATTAGAATTTGAATTCAACTTGAAGAATACTTAGAAATTGAATAAAATAAAATAAAATTTATGTTTAAATATGTGAAAATATTATTTATATAAAATTTATTTATTATAATCATTTAAAAGAATAATATATAATTATATTGTACAATAATATGATAGATATTTAAAAATAATTTTATTTATTATAAAGTATTAAAAATATTTTATATTAATTTTCTTTAATAATTTTTCAATCTTTTAAATAGAGAAATGTAGCCTATCTGAAATCATATTTCGTAGATTCACTTTCTCAAAATTTAGATTTCGTGATATTATTTTTCTGTGTGTCAATCAAACGATGGCTTAGTGTTTTAATAGGTGGAACGAATGATCAACTCGTAAGCAGTGGGAACTACATATTGATTTACGGGTTGAATAATGGGCCTTTTTTATTATTTATTATTACATCTTTATATTTGGACAGCCAGTGGTAGAGTTTTGGCTACATTATTAGAGGGGCCCTGCTAAGTACTGAAATGTTATACATATAAACAGACACATACAAATGACATATATAAAATTAAACTACTAATATATAGATCATTTTTTAAGATAAACATGTTAACGAAATACCATATTAAATGAATTAGACACGTATTAACGAAAAAGCAACAAAAAAATAAACTTAAAAATTATCCTTTAAAGTGTAGACTATTCTTCATTATAAAAATAATTCCTTATATTGTGTACATTGTTTCTGAAACTTTTGCCTTGAGAATATTATTATTTTTGCATTGTATTTTTCTTCTGTTAACTTAATCAATTTTCTCATTAGTTGACTAGCAATCAACTCGACTTTTGATAGTTTGAGTGAACTTAATTGCAATTGTAAAAAAATTGGGAAAAGAATAAACTCATATCCTTAATTTTAATATCATATTATTTGTAATTGAGTCAATTTCAAATGTGTAGAAGCTTTTAAATAATAAAGCAATGACCAAGGTTGCAAATTTGGACTTTTCAAAATTTTCAATAATTATAGTTAAATATATTTGAATGGTTAAAATTGAGCTGAGCACTGATTAACTATTGAAAAGAATAATTGCATAATTTAGAATTTTAAAGAGGGGCCATTGATCGATTTGATAAAATATAAGTAAATTAAAAAATAGTAATATTTGAAGGACAACGCTTTAATAATCCTTCGATATAGTATGAATTAGAAAAAGGAAAAATGTTTAAAGAATTGTTAAAAGATAAAAGAGCAAACTTCTAATTGAGGTGGGCAATGGGCTAATACTTCACTTCAAGATTAATTTAATTTGTCTCTTTTTTCTTTTGTTTACTTCTTTTGGGACTTTACACTCGAAAAGAGGATTCTAGATATAAAAAACAATTATATTATGAAAGAAATATAAATAGTTAGGGATGTAGGAAGTATACAAAATACACCTTTCAATTTTGATTGAAATTTTTATTGTAATATTTTATTTTTATATAGTGATAACAATTCGTAAATTAAAATAAAATATTTTTTCTTTCCCTCTTTAATTTCTAAGTTATATCAAATATGAGTTGGAGGAGTTAACATTTAAAAATTTTAAACTAATAAATATAATATATCTACTATTACCTTTCTTTTTTTTGGGATGGGCGGGGGATAAGGGAAAAGGAGGTGCCAGGGGGTCGGGGGCTCTATTTTTAAAGAAGCTTTGATACCGTGGATAGTATAGTAGAAACATTTGTTCAAGAAAGATAATATATGGCTTTTTTTTTTTAGTATAATAAATAATTTTGATGGTTCTCAAATTATACACAAAATTAATTTTTGCCCTCGGATTATTAAATGCCTCTTACTTGCTTTCAAACTATTGAATTATCCAGGCTTTATCTTTTTGTTAGTTGACCAACACTCACCACTAATTTCGTGACACATATGTGACACTTTTAAAGACATTAAGTTATTTTGTATTACTTATTAAAATATGTAATTTTTATAATAAAAATATTGATTCTGTTATAAAATTAGGGTAGTGTTAGAATAAAATCTACACACTACACACTAAGAAAATTCTAACTATTCTTTGCACAAGAATTTTTCTCTTTCTTTTCTCTCACAATTTTCTCTAATCTTTCTTTCACTAATATTTCTTTCACAAAATAATGGTGTGTTACAAGCTTAGAGAATAGCTCTATTTATAGAGCTCTAATTAGTGGAATACATAATGACATATATCATCTTCCACTAATCTCAATTAGTGGTGTCTCCACTAAATGGTGGACATCCATAAAAATCTTCTCTA
>JANUWF010000711.1:0-13980 GCA_026120185.1 Voacanga thouarsii | reverse complement strand
CAGAACTACCTTTCCCAGGGGATGGGGTAGGGTCAGTATATGGGTTCGTTTGCCGCTTCGAGGCTGTCTTCGACTCATAGAATAAGGAAGCCCACTATTTTGTGTTTTTACGTAGTTAACGTGCATCTGAGATTCTATCTGAACTTCAAGAGCAAGGTGACGGCTAGGTGGTACTGCTTGTGCTTCTCTTCCTTATTTATGTGATTATGTTACACTTCTATCTCACAGTAACACTTCTTCTTAACCTTTGAAACTCCTTCCTTCTTCTTCTTCCCTTTTAAGGTTTCCTTTTCATCACTTTCCCTGTAAATCTCTGCGGCTGCATAAGTAAGAAAGAAAACAAAGTTGGCAAAGCTCGTCGTATTAAGTAGAAGTACTCGGTAAACCCATTATATATATAATCAAACAGAGTGTCTTTATGGTACGCAGACACGGTTCCGAAAGGTCTAAAACTTCCATCGATTCTTCTTTTGTGACATTGAATAAGCGCAACCTCTTTATATCCCGTTGACACGAAAATATCCCTCACCCGAAGAAAATGAATTAGATGCTTCGGATCCGGAAGTGACTTCCTAGGCACAGGTCGTAGACTGCTATGACTTATGCCCTTAAGCTAGCCAGCTCCAAGAGATTCAACAGTTGAGATTGTGTCTTCAAGAGCGGATGAATGTGCAGCTTCTTCTTTCACGGTAAAGTAAATTCTTGAGGCTGATTTCCCTATCCTTCCTCAAGCTAAGCTTTTCTCTCCGCTTGTTAAATCGAATTCAAAATCACAAATAGAAGAGTTGGGGGAGGTTCGCAAGACTCGAAAAAAGAAGAGCCTATCAGAGGAGTTAGAGCAGGATCAGACTTCCTTGGGAATGAAATTGGATAGGCGAAGACTTCTTCCTTCAAAGCTTGAAGCATCAGATTCGTTCACACCTTTAGGTTTGGTTTAGTCGCTTCTCTTTCAGTATATTAAAGAGCTATCCGTTCCTGCCTCCTACCCAGGAGTCGGTTCACTCCAAGGACAGGATCAATAGGATATAGCATCTAATGGAGTCAAGGAGTCTTACTTAAATGATATCCAGCCTTAGCTGCGAAATCCGTAAAGTCAGACATTGGTACGATCTGATCTCTTTCTTTGAATAAACTTAGTCGTTCGCGTCTCTTGGCTAAACTCGAACCCGTTCTGAACGATCCATCCATTTTTCAACTGGTTTCTCCCTTTCTGAACTTTTCTATTCTTAATGAGGACGGAAGAGATTGGTCAGCAGAGGTTGGGGTACCGGCTGTAGGCCTTCTCGCCAGCGTGTTATTCTATTTAGATGACTGACTTTGGGTGGGTGAGGCGACTACTAGCTAAAGGAAGGGCTCTCTTCGCCCATAAAAAGGGAGGAAACAACCAAGAAATTTCATTTAGCCGTAGTGCCCTAAGGTCTTCCACAAGTGAAGCAATGTACAGGTAGGTCAAAAACATGTACTTCTAGTTTAGATCATACCTTGCTATCGATTTAGTACACTGCTCTAAAAGTTGAGAGCAATATCTAAGGATAAATTTCATATTCATATGTTACCAAGGGATCTCATATGTAGATAAGAAAGGCAGTCTTCCTCGGATTACCCTTCCCATAATCTCCAGATTCCGCTTCATCTTATTTCACTTTAACATAGGGTGCCATGCCCTCTCGAAAATCCTTTATTCAATGTTGTCTTCTCCAGAGAGTGACTATTTCCTGCTTCCGATGGCTTGGAAGTGGACTTGATTGTCTTCCCCGATTTTGTCATATGAGACAAGCCTAATCACTAGTCAAGGGGGGAGATTTTTAACCGAACGAAAGCCTTAAGTCGAGAGTCCCATCCCCCGGTCTTCTTAGTGGTCTGCGAAAAGCAGGCAGGAGTTTTTCACCTGAATCAGAACAGAAGTCAAAAGAGGAAAGCTAAGGCAGGGCAGGGGCAAAGACAAGCCATACTCTTAGCCTTTTTGGAGAGCTCGTAGAAGTCCCGATCCCTCTCTCTTCTTATCGGTCAAGTCCCTCTCTTCCTCTTTGGAAAGCCAATAAGTGTGAGCAAGACAGTTTCTTTACATCAGGGTTCACCTTGCGCGGGACGTTTAGTAAGGTCTATATGGATTGAATGATACCGTAGCTAACAATAACAAAGAAAAGCCCCTTAGAGGAAGGGAATGAGATGAAAGTACGGAAATACGGACATGAGCCCGCACAAACAAGCTCTCAGGCAAAAAGAATTGGAAATAGGCCAACCCTTTTTCTAGAACTGTTCGGAAGAACAGATAGGAGAAAGCCGATCAACAGGCTACATACACCACTTCTCGAGATCTCGCTTAGTCTTTCTTTGAATAGAGCCGAAAACCAGATTAAGCTGTGCCGGAATGAGACTGCCGTGCCGCTATTACCCTACTCTCTTCGCGTTAACTCCTGGGCAATCTGGTTAGGTTATAGGTTAATCCCGAAGGAAGCTTCCCTGGTTTAAAGAACTCCACTGATTGAGATAGCTAGAAGCAGGAACTCCTATTGAAGTAAGGCCAGGCCAGCTGTAAACAAAGTAAACAAAAGATTCGTGGTTGTACCGATACCAGTTGACAGCAATTGGCCTGTTTCCTACTCTAATATCTATTTCACTTTCCTTGCTGTATTGATAGAAGGTAAGGCAAAAGCAAGAGTGAAACTACGAGCTAAAAGCAGGCGTGCCCCTATTATAAGATAATATGATACCATCCCCCACTTTTGGCGCACTTGTTTGATGAGCTAAGCCTAAGCGCCCTATAAGTCAAAAGTGAGCCTTACACCTACGAAAGAAATTCCTCTTTTTCCTGTGCTTGACTAGTAGGGCAAGTCAAGCCTGAGATTTTCAGAATTGCTGGGAGCTGGATTTCATTTATACATCTAAACGTTCGGAGCGCCGGTTCTGTTTCAGAAGAAGCATAATGGCTGTTTACGGCATCGATTATAGAGCGCTGAACAAAGTGACCATCAAGAACAACCTCTGCCTGCCTCTTATTGCAGACCTTTTCGATCAGTTGAGTGGAGCACGATACTTCACGAAGTTGGATTTGCGATCGGGGTATTATCAAGTGCGTATTGCCGAGGGTGATGAGCCTAAGACTACCTGTGTTACCAGGTATGGGGCATTTGAGTTCTTAGTAATGCCATTCGGGTTGACCAATGCCCCTGCTACATTCTGCACGTTGATGAATAAGATCTTTCACGAATACTTGGACAAGTTTGTAGTAGTGTATCTGGATAACATAGTTGTATATAGCCGATCTTTAGACGAGCAGGCCTCTCATCTCCGCGCTGTGTTTGAGACTAGAAGGCAAAATAAGCTATATGTGAAACGGGAGAAATTATCTTTCGCTCAAAAAAAATTTATCATCTTTCTCGGGCATCGTAGTTGTTTTGGGAATATTTATATTTATATGGACGACCAGGTAAGCGCTTAGCCTAAACCGAAGCTACGAATCTTGCTTTCTTTTATCGCCTCTCATACCTTAGACCTCAGAGATAAGCTTCTGGACAAAGATGAGAATCTTGTTTGCGTCTCCAAAGCCTCGTGGTAACTTTACTTCGATGGATCGGTGCAAGTTGATGGCTCCGGAGCAGGGGTCCCGGAGTCTCTCCGCCCAAGTCCAGCGACGCTCGTACCGCCTTTGTTTTCCTTGAACAAGGCCGAATATGAGACTTTGCTCATAGCAATGGAACTAGCTATCGCGTTCCGTATATGTAGTGACGTCTTCAAAGGCGACTCAGAGTTGGTGATAAAATGACTGTAGATTAAGAGGCAACAGAGGCCCAATCTTGCTGCATACAAAAAGAAAGAACTCAAGCAAGCTGGAAGGGTTAAGGATATGAACTTTGTTTATGTACCGCGAGGTAAAAATGAAAAAGCCAATGCTATAGCACAGTTAGCTTCCAGGCTTTTGTTCCCAAATGAGATCCTTTGGCCCAATCGATTCGAATCGGTCAGTCGAACCGCTTTATGGTTCAATGCTTGTCTGTATTCCTTTCAGCAGGTAGCTATTCAGCTAAGTTTCTTTCTGACATGCTACTAGCTTTATATCCTACCCACGAAAGGGTCGGTACTTTTGTCTGGACATCCCCCACATCATTGGAGATGGAAGGATTACCTCGCCTTTCCTTTTAGACTCGCCCCACGGAGCGGTATTCCACTCGTTGCTTACTGCTCGTTCCATTACATTCCACTCTTACCATTCTGGCAGCTCCTTGGTATTACACTCGTTCCTCTTTAAACTCATTAGAAAAGGTCGTGTCTGTTGTTTAAACGAACTCTGGAACCCAAAGAAGTCTTGCAGGAGTGGGTGATAGTCGCCCGTTCTTTGCATTCTTTTCTTGTCCTCTTGCAGGAGTGGTAACCCCTGTAGTAATTTATACTCTTCGGCCTCGTAGTCAATCTACTGATGAGCCTTATCGCCAAAGAAGGGGGAGGTGGTCTCCTACTGAAGTTTCAAAAAGGAATTGATAATCTACAATATAAAGGAAAAGCAAACTCACTAGTAGCCTCTTTTCCTCCCTTTCCCCCATTTCGATCTCTAGTCGGTGGTACGACCGTTGTTTTCATTCTAGATTCGAACATTCCTGAAGTCTGGCACCCAACGAGCAGCTAAAAAGAAGGCCTGTAAAGGGTTCCAGTAAGCGAAAGCGATACCGATACCGAATTGTTCCCGCCGGTTGATCTTTAGACTCGCTACAAGTATTCCACTCGTTGCCTCGGATGCTTTCGGCCCTGTAGTGGATAAACGATCTCCAATTCAGTAGTATAACCCCCGTAAAAGAACCCTTTCCTGCTTCAGTTGAATGATTCGACTTTCCTACGCAATGTAAGCTGCAACCGACCTTGTTTATTAGATTATCAAATTGGGTGTCACCCTTAAGCCCTTATAAGAACTCTCTTTATGTAGCTCAGTAGTAGCGACTTTTCCGACTTTCTTTCTGTTGTATTCAGTGGGTCAGGGAGGTACCTGCCCGCGCTTTTTCTTACCGGGAAAGACGTCGCTAGCCTAAGGAAGGCTTCGCTATCCTCCCAAAGCAGGCATTTTCCAATGGAATGGTTTTTTCCCACTCACTTATATGGGTACAAATGGCTTTCTCAGGTCGACCTTTCTTTAGGTTAAGTGGCGTGTAGCTAATCTCGCTAATATCTCAATCGGGGGACAACTCTGTCTCCGCTTCTGCTCGTGCACTCCGTTAAAGCAAACTCATGGCTTAGCCTAAATGCACATTTTTTGGTTCAACTTCAATTGATGTTTTTCTTAACCTTTCGAAGACCTTGCGCAAATCTTCGATGTGGTCGGTTCCTTCAAAAAACTACAAAATCGTCCACATAAGACTCGCATATGTAGGAGATCACTGAGAATTTCTGTCATCGCTCTTTGATATGGGGCACCATCATTCTTTCTCGCTCTCGCCACGTGAAAGCGGGGTTAAGGTAAGGCAGGAAAGACTGACGAGCAGCTAGAACTCTTCTTCTCGAAAAAAAGTCATAGCATTCCCTGATCGTGGACCATCCTCTTTATATTCCCACTTCTGCGAGCCGATTGCCTGCAGCTTTTGGAGGGGATGAGAAATTCCCGTAGCGGCGAAGCCTACTAGTAGCAGCCCGGCGGCTCACTTAACGACTATTGATCTTCGAAAGGCCCTGCCTAAGGGTGGGTCATCCCGAGCCGGAAATGTGATATGAGTCCCCGAGTTCTCTCTCGAATAGACTTTCGATAAGGGCGCAGATGCTCTAACTGTATGGCCTGGGTATGTAGTAATGAGTGTATTCCTAGGGGTGATACCGGGTGAATCTTTACGGACTAGACTCACAACTATAGCAACGCTCATCCAGGGTTCCTTCGTTCTATCTGTTCACTTAAGACAATTACTAATGCTAGATTAAGTATAAGTAGGGCTTTCAAGCCTAAGGTCGGCCCGGTCAATCAGGTGATTTTGTCTGGTTGAAAGTAGTCAACCGGCTTCTTCAAAAGAAGAGTATTCGGGGACAAATCTAGTTTCCAAATCAGTAAGAATCTTGGTGTCAGCCATTCCCTTGTTGGAGGCTAAGTTCTCTCAATCTTAAGGGGAATTTCAGTACCTGGGAAATGGTCAAGTAGAATCTCCAGTAGAATCCATTTATTTATATATTTATATACAAACATGGGGCGCGGTTTCCATCAATCATAGGTATGTCCAGTGTTGTGATTCCCCTATTCTCTTCCTCTTTTCTAGGCATTTTAGTCTTCCTTACCATTAGATTATGATTTATTATGATTTATAGGCTTCCTCTTCTACCAGAGACCTACTTTTCTGCTCTGCCGACTTTTTACTTAAAGCTTAAAGAAAGAATGTCAAGTATCAAAGAGTTTACCAAAAATTTCGATAAAAGCAAGCGCCACCTTCCTATACCGGGAACCCCTAGGTCCCCAGAGAGAATATTGATTTGATAAGCCTTTTCTGCAGATAAAGCCCACGACGTCGGTGGCATAGAGCAAGAATTGAACTTTCAAGGCGGACATAAGAAGGAAATACGGAGACAAATAACTTTCCGTAAGGCACCCCTCGCACCCGAAAGAGAAAGAATGGTAAAGAGATGAGCGAGAAGCGAAAAAGCCGATAAGTGGACACCTTCTTTTAGACAAAGATAGTAAAAAGGATAATAAGTTGTTTCAGCATCGGAAACGACCTCTGAATTGATTTACCTAGTAGCGACACGAACAGTCCTTCCCTTATCGAGAGAAGTCGGGTTCCTTCTCTTCTCTCTACCCACCCATAGCTCGTTTCCAGGAAGTGCCCTACTCAGCAAACTCTAAAACCTTTCGGGAAGTAGAGATCGAGCGTAGAAATACCAGTGGCATAAATCTAAATAAACCTGGGCGGGCGGGGGTTTCGAGTGTGAATGCATTAGCTAACTGCCCTTATCGCGCATTCAGTTGAGTTCTTTGGTCTAGGGCCGTTTCCGTCTTGGGTTTTGCCCTAAGGACTAGGAGTCAGGGATTAGAGTTGGTCATTGTGAATATTGACTGACGTGTGAAGGGAATCCCCAGAAGAACGGGAATCACCATTAGTCATTGGTAGCACCGTTGGAAGGGAAGCACCATTTGATGACACCTTAGGGCTAGGGATATTGAATCTAGTATCTAGTGGAAATATTGACTCATGAAGCAAAAGCAGCAGATGAAACCTTTACTATAAGAGCAGAAGCTAGTGTTATTCCAGTATTCCAGGCTCCTCTGGGGATAAAGGTGCAATCAGCGGGAATAATCTCTCCAATCTGCTAGAGCTAGGGTTTGAGTACTCTATAGGAGCTCCTCCTTAAAAAGATTGGCTTTTCCTTTCAAGTGCTCTTTCTCCGGCACTGACTTCTTAGCCTTCGGAAATAGAAAGAGAAAGGGGGCCTACTCACAGCGCAAAGGGAGAGCGGAATCTAAGACCACACCAGACAGGGAAACGAGGACTAGATATTTCGTAAACCACCACTTGAGCACGATTCGCTTATCTGTTGAAAAGTATTATCCAGACAGTAAACTTTTAGGGCATATGACTAAGTAAGGTAAATCAACCTATCGTATCGACAAGATGCAAGAAGAAGAAAATTAGCAGACTATGAAAAAGAATTTGTTCTCATCTACGTCTGTCTCAATCATGGACGGTTGAAGAGAGTTCTTCCGATCATTGCGTAAGCCGAGCTGGGCTTGCAGCAGAATGAATCTGCTGAGACGTCCCAAGAAGAAGTCAAATCGGAAGATGAAGTTATGGCTAGGATTCTAGTTTCCTCTTTTCTCAAGAAAATGAAGAGAAGAAAGATGGCAATGAACAGCCCCAATATCACTTCAGACAGATTTAATTTAAACAAGAAATCCAGTCTAAGTTGCTTATTCTGCGAGCACTCCAAACAGACCAGCAGCGGTGAGTGATCCGAGTACGTTCTCGGGAGGTTTCTAACCGAGCTATCTGGAAACAGCTGTACCCATCCCTCATTGCTAAAAGCACGATCAAGACGAGATCTTGTGTGAGCAGGACCACCTCGATTCTTACTCCAAGTGTACCGTGAACCGGGTCTACGACGCAAGAAGGAACCCCCCTGACTCTAAAAAGAAAAGGATGGATGGTTTTTACCTGAATCGACCCAATTCCTCTAAGGCTAAGGCTATGTCCCTCTCTCGCATCTACACTTTCGTCGTCGAAGGCAAGGCTGCCAGTGAAGGATCACTCATTTAGGAGTGAAATGACATGGATCCCTTTAAGAAGAATCAGCAGCTAATGAATCCGCCGTTTAAGGCCTAAGTGCTGCTAATGTCGATCTTGGCTTGGGCTTCTGTTTACCCGAATGTGAAATCACGACTGCGCTTCTAATTCTAAAGAAGAAGACGAAATAGGACCTTAGTGCCTTCCCCGAAAGATTTGAATAAAGAACTATCTATTGGTGCTCTCGGGAAAGGAGATTAGGGCTGGGCCGGTCACCGAGCAAGGATGACCCTTAGGTTATTCGAAAAAGACGTTTTACGCAGGTCGGAAAACTCTATAAGCGTGTAAGCAAGGCAGGTTCACCTCGTTTCTGATCTAAGACCGCACAACAATCACCGGTTATTCTTTTGACGTGATTGATATTCAAAAAGTCCGACTGGGCTTCGCTCATATCTCTAGGTCTCTTTCTTTCAAGATGAAGGGCACCGGCACCCAGCTAGAAAAGCGATAGATATTTTCCTAAGCCCTTGCTTTCACGAATCAATAAAAGTAGTTTGGTCCTATAATGTCACTCCGTCACCGAGACACTGGCCCGTGGGTACTCTCAGCCTTCCGTCTCGTGTCTGGTCGGCAGTCTACTAGCTTCTGAGCATGCGTGAATCCCCGTCGGAAAGGAGATTCCTCCGCATGAAGGCGCAATTGCGTCTCGACAACCACCCTACCCGGGGACTTTCAACTCTCCCAACAACCCATAATGCCACGACTTTCATCTTAAAGAAGTAGCTTTCACCCCTCGTGCCGTATTATGATGGAGAGCCTAATTGGGTCGCAGGAAGAGCATTTCTCTTTGTCTATTAAACTACCCCCTGGGTGGACTGATCCCCGCTTTCCTTGTTCTTCTACCTCACCCCATCTCCGTCGGTTGAAGACGAGTTTGCGCATCTTCCTACCCCACCCACTTAGCTCCCGCTTTGGGGGCACGTTTTAGGTTTGTGTTCGTAGTCTTCTATCCCCTCTGGGATGCTCAGTCTTGCTTCTATCTTCGTCCATTCCCCCTTGGGAAAAATCTCGTCTTTTGAGCACCTCCTAAAGCCGCTTCTTGTAATACCGCTTTATCCCACTCCTACTTTCTCTGGACTATGGGACACTCCTACACGAGTATTACACTAGCCTTCTCAATAGCCTTACCAGCTACGTTGGAGGAGAAGTTCTAGCCGCTTCCCACTTTGCCTATCTTCCTGCTCTGCCAGTATACCTCCTTGCAAACCATCCTTCCCATCCAATTCGGTTAGCTCTGACACTAGGAATAGTTAGTCTGTAAGACCTACTAGGAGAATTAGACTGAACATGGCATGTCTGACTGATTGACCTCTATAAGCCAAGGAACTGATTGCACTGTGTTAAACAGAATGCATAGAATCGTCTTCTGTTGATGTTGACGCAACAAATCGTGTTGATCTCGCCGTAGCCTCCGCTCAATGCTAATGTAATGGTTATCCCCAAGGGTCCATTTCCCTTATTAGATTATATTAGATAAAGGGCGCCCTTTTTACTTATTAGAAGAGGGCCCTTTCCCATACCTTATTATGTTATGTAAAGTGGCCGTTTCCTATATTAGAGAAGGGCGACCCGTAACAGAAAGAGAAAGCGGCGAGACTGAGTTGGAGAGGGGGCGGCAGGTATAATTCCTTTGACCTTATGGCGGATTAGACTGATTCTTTCCTTTCGACTTCGCAGTTGACGTTCGAAGAGATAGATTGTGAAGGTCAACCCGCAGAGAAGGATTTCAGGAATAAGAGTCTTAGGCTTCAAATGCCATATAGATATCACCGCCTGACCTTCGCTTCCTAACCTCACAAGGAGGAGAAGGGAGACCAAGAATGAGGTTAAGTGCACCTTCCTGAAGGGGAGATCGTTGGTTCAAGTATTCAACTTATGGAGAAGGCCCAAGCGAAGATCGGCACGAGACTTTTCTTACTTACCTTATATATTTCAATTGAGAATTGGAAGCCGTGTTCCCGACCCCAAGACAGAGACTTCCCTTGACAACGAAATAGCAGCAGACGCACCCCAAGAGATATACTCCTCAAAGTAGGCCAGACCACCTAAGAGCGTCGCCTTGGTAAGCTATTGCCTCAGCACCCGAAGAGAAAGACTGACCTAGGCTTCGTATGCCATATAGATATAAAGGAGGAGAAGACCTTGGAACTCTGCCCTAGCTCGGTAAGTTGGAACGTCTGGCCTCAGACATAGATTGAGATTTAGGTAATGGGCCGTCAGACCCTTAGGCCGATAGAGGTAAAGGGCGATCAGTAATATTGCTATGACAGTCGTAATCGCCGATTATAACTATTAAATAAAAGGTACCCCCGAGCTTGACACGAGATACCTTATGAGATAGACTTCGGGAAGGCAAGAAATCACATAGAAAAGCATATGAGAAAGAGAGAAGGGCAAGGGCTGGGAAATCGGAATAGGATGTCATCGATATGGCAAGCGAAAGGGCAATGGGATAGGAATGGGGAAGCAGGCTAAGGGCGCCTCAGTCTATATTTGTCTCCTTCTTCGGCTTTAACACGCCATCATTATACGATATTGAAAATGGAATATGTTCTTTCAGTATGGACCTTTCCTACCTTATAAAAGCAGGAGATGCGAATAAGGAATTATTAGAAAAAGCAGGCACGGGGCGAGGTCTCGGCTGACAACCTAAATCGACTTGTCTTTCATGTTGTATGATATATGTTTTTTTCCGGGGAATTGGAACTGCATTCAATATTACTGATCCTACTTCTTTGGGTGCGAGGTCAAAAGGTCTGCTCATAGGAATTGTTCCCTTATACTACAGGTATTCCGTGAGCTTCTCCTACGCCCTTTTCTGAGAGGAAGAACGAATAAGCCTTCCCTACACTAAATAATCAACTACGCCGTACCGATCTTCTAATGAAAACTCCTAGCTCGGGCCTCAAGAAGGGCAGCAACTGACCACACAGTCATATAAAACACGAAGATAGAGACCTTACACCGGGAATGAGTCTCATACTATGGGACTTATTCAAGTCCTATAGTTAGTTTTACGCTTCCCCTTTATCTAATATTATTCAATAAAGGGAAGGCGTCCGAAGCAGAGGAAAGCGCGGCCTTTCCCTTCTCCCGAGGTTAATGAAGAACGAGTACTCACCAGATCCCACATCCTTTCATATTGTATAATAAGAATAAGAATAGGTCCATTAGGTTCTTCAGTGATCTGTCTGCTTTTTGGTGTAATACAGATCAAAATGCCCCCACACATATTCCTAGTGGCATGTAAGACTAGTGTGCTAGTGTGATTGATTGGTCGGCTTATCTCTATTTATGTGTCCGTACCAATAGTCCCAGCAAGAGTATTGATTGAGAGCAAGTTCGATGCTTCCTTTTTCAGTGATCAAACCTGTTACAATTAGATCAGTTAAGTAAGTTGCTTTTTAAAAGTCCCAATATAGCAGGCAAGGAAAGAAAAGAGCGCACTAGCGCTTCATCCCTCTACCGGTCGTTACATATCTTACACTCGTTCTTATTGCTCGCGTAAAGTCTTCCTTTTGGGCTAGTCGTTACAGATGAAGACGAGAACCACACCCACATCTTGATTAGAAAGCTCGGGCTAAAGCTTTAATTCAGTAGCAGAAGCGAAAGCGGAAGAGGAACAAGACCGTATTCTACTCGAAGTTCACTAAGGAACCTAGCCCTCTACCTAGTACACAGGAAGGACAGCCTTTTCAAAGTTTGTCTAGAAGTAGCGCTAACCACGCAGTGTTGCCTAGGATCTTACTTTAGAAAGACTTTTAGTTTATATACTATACTAAGTTTCTTTGTGCTTTCACAATGGAACCAAGCCGAAACTTAACTAAATGATATTCATGTACACCCCCGCTGTGAAATGGATTCGGCGAGCGCTAAACTTATGCCATGAAAACGGACAGCGCTTTCAGCCTAGCGATCCTGCGTGTGTTATTTAGCTCTAAGGGGTTTTTGGTTTCCGATTTTCGCTTTCAAATAAGATATCTTCTACTGGTACGGCCTTTTTGAGTGTGACATGCCCATTCCAGTGGGAGCTTCGCCCTAGCATACATATCATACTTTATGTGCTATTAGCGACCATATTTAATATATAAGGGAGTGGACGAATAGATCCCTGCTTCGTCACTGTCTGAGCCCTTGGATCATGATTGATGCGGTCTCGCCGGGCATTGAATTGGCACAAGTTACCCGTTAGATCTCCCATCTCCTGCTTTTTAAGTGAGTTGAACCGTTAGGGGAATGTTAGCTAGACGTGAATGACTTAAGGCAGGATCCGCCCTGAAACCGATGTTCCAGAGGAAGCAGCCCTTTTTATATGAAATATGCAGAGCGATGAATGACTTTCTGAAGCAAGGTGAGGAGCGGTAGGGTCAAATTTCATTCGATGTGGATTGGATGATGAAAGATAGAAGGGGCGCAGGAGAATCAGTGTTCTGTCCAAGCAAGAAAGGGTACTGATGGAATGCTTGGTCAACACGGGCCTAAACCCAGCCCCGGGAGCTGAGGCGCCCCAAGCGTCAGACTAGGACACTCCTTTTTTCAGGAAGGAAGGAAGAACGAGGCCTTTGAAGCCTGACACGATGAAGAGGTCTACACCCTCCCCGGATTCCAGGACATAATTTGTTGAAAATGATTGCACGGTCTCAGTTTTAGAAGACAATTCAAGACTAACATCAGACTCCTCCGCGGCATCGGAGGTTACCACTGAATGGTATGTTGTCGCTTACTAGGATGTTTTCTCCTAATCGTCAATAGAGGTACTGTCTGAGTTTGTTAGGGGTCCGTATTTGTACTGTTATCCTAACCTTTCTTTATCCTCAGTTCCTTAAAGGGTTACTTTCTGAGTTGTCAATGGTACTTGTCTTAAAAATGGAGTGTTCCTCTCTTATTTAAATAATCTAATTTAGAATACTGATAGTACAGAATTGCATTTCTTACGTACACAATAGAATTATATTACATTAGTATTTCCAGTCCTGACAGTCTCAGTCCAGCATTGAAGGAGAGCATTTCAGTCCAGGACTAGGCGACAGAAGGCTTTTTCCTGGAAAGCATAGTTAGGCAAGTTAGAAGGTTCTTTTTCATTGGCATGTGATAGGGCGGGGTGGTCTACCGGTGAGAGGTGAGATCATAAAAAATCTCTAGTAGCTAACCCTTCCGAGGTCGCATATAAGAATCGTCGAAATAGATAACTTTTAGTCTAAGCGGAGGCCTTTATTCGATGGCTGATTGGAGTTGGTTTTGTAGACTTTTTGGCGGGATCGATGGTTATTAGATGTTCCTTTGATGGAGGTTTGCAATGTGTCAAGCCCAACTCATGCACTTGTCTCCGAATTCTTTCTACCTTCTGGTTGGAATAGGAGTAAATTAGACCAAGTTCTGTCCCCTCATCCGGTTGCTTTGGTGCTTAATTGTGTGGTTGATTTTACTCTGCCGGTTGTTCTCATTTGGAGTTTATCTTCTCATGGGAAATTTACTTTATCTTCGGCTTGGCAGTCCTTGAGGCTGCGGCGTCTTTCTTCTCGAGTTTTACAAGCTGTTTGGGATTCTTCAATTCCTTTGAAGATATCCTTTTTTATATGGAGAGCTTTACATCAGTTTCTGCGAACTGATGATTCTTTGCAGGCAAAAGGAATTCCCTTGGTTTCCCGTTGTGTTTGTTGCAATTCTTGTGAAACCATCTTCCATGTTATTCCGCAGCAAGTCTGGAGGTTTTTTATGGCTCATTTTGGTCTTCCTT
>JANUWF010000710.1:0-58982 GCA_026120185.1 Voacanga thouarsii | reverse complement strand
ATATTGTTACGTGTAAAGCTATGCTGTAGCACAGCAAGAAAGAAACCAAAAGAAGAAGAAAAGAAGTAGCTTTAGTCGGTGCACAAGGAAAAGAAAAGCGGCTCAGCAATGAGCCGACAGCAAATGGAAATCGGCTCGGCAGTTCAACGACTTGGATAGCTTTAAGTGGCTTGGGAAATTTTAGCTTTAGAAATTCCGTGTGGTTCAATGGAAGCCAAATTTAGCAAATAAATAGAAGCTTCAGTGCAGACGACAAAAAGAGATTTCAAAGCTCAATTTCTCAAATTAAGGTGGTGGACTTCCCTTATTATTTAGAATTTTATTAGGAAAATTAATACTCCTTTTTTGTTTTGGATTTTTAGGCAATTACTTCTTCTTTACTTAGGATTCTTTTAGAAAATTTGTAAGCCTATAAATAAAGGCTATGTATGCAGGAAAAGGGGGTGCACGATGTAGAGACGTAGAAATATTTTTAGAATGCATCACCAATATTTTTTCTAGAGAAATTACTCAAGGTGCATTGATTCTTGGAGGAGTTTTCATTGAAAATTGAAATGCTTATCTATGAGTATTTTTCTCTTTCCTTTGTTTTCATTTTCTTGAACATTGATGATTTTAATGCTTTAATTGTATTTGGATTTATGATTTAAAGTTAATTTAGTTCTTTGATTAATTAATTATTTTCTTTGGTATTTGATTACGTGTTATCGTTGGTTATTGATGTGAGTTCTTCTAATTGACTTAGACAAAATGATGTTAGAAGTTTCATTGCATTGATTTCATATTTGTTAAATCTTAATGGATTTAAACGATGAAGTTAGGATTTTAAAACTATGTGATCAAAGGTTAAGTTGATGTCGCCTTAACATAGGGTCATTAACAAATTTCATATTTTTAAGGAATTGAGATTCATGTATATTTTGGTTAGGATGGATTGAATGACAAATCTACTAATTGAATCAAAATATATAATTATGAGCTTAATGCATGTTTTGGTTATATTAGCTTGATTGACAAATCTGTTAATATTAATCAAAATATAGGATTCCATGGATTGACAAACGAAGTGAAATTTATCTAAATAGATTTATGACTTGACAAATGATTGAATTTTACTTTACATTCCTTTGTGATGCTAAGATGATAATTAGTTGAAAGAATTGCTAGTTAGTTCATTATCATATTTTCTAGGATAATTGTCTAAATTGCATCAACCTACATCCTTGAGTTGTATATATTTCTTTTTTTTTATTCTTTTCTCACTTTATTAGGTCAGTTAAACAATGAATTCAAAGTTATTAGTGTGTACTTATTTTTTTGAGGATCGATACTCGTTAATTGCCTATACTTTGCTTGCGATGAGTATACTTGCTCGTATGTGTAATTTGGGATTAATGTTTTTATTAAAATTTGACTAATGGATAAATTTAAATTTGATGATTTTTATACACCCAAAATTTACGCATCAAATTTTTAGCGCCGTTGCTAGGGAAAAAATATCATGAAAGATTGGATTTCAATGATTTAGCTATGTGAATATGTAAATAGGTAGATAATGTTGATAATTACTAACTTGTCTTTCTTTGTTTGTATATATTTGAAAAACCTTAGAGGGGGTGAATAAGGTTTTTGGCAAACTAAAAATTTTTAAGTGGTTCATACAGTATAATGATGATCAAGTTTCTTGAATCAACTTTATGGCCACAAAGAAAGCAATCCAAGAAGGCCTTGAGAACTATCCAAATTCAAACAAAAGTAAGATATATGATGCAGTTAATGTTGTAAGCCAAGAAATGAGACATAGAATGTATAGTGGTTCGATCTACCAAGATCTACATCCACTACCTTAAGCTCACACTTAAGGATTTTCAACTGGATTTCATTTACTCAACTTAATGAAATCAAACTATACCAAATACAAGAAAGGATCACCACACTTGGTTTTCCAAAACCTCTCAACCAAACAATCAAATCAAGGTTCACCCCAAATGGGTTTTACACCATAACCTTATAATACAAAAGAGGTTGAATATCAATGGAACAGTAGAAGCTCAATTGTTTGAGTAGATATGCACCAAGGTACAAAGCACAAAAACTTTTCCCTCTTTAACAAAAATTGAATTTATCTTGAAGCACTTGATAAAAGGAGATTTTTATTTTCTATAGAGCAAGGGTGTTTCTTAGAAGAATGCCACAAAAATCTTATATTTAATCTTGTTTAGAGGCTTTTTATAGAGCCATAAAGTGAAGTACTAACGGCAATAAAATAGCTATAATTTTTCTATTAAATTTACCTGTGTTTTGGACTCATGTTTCAGACGACAATGCATCCAAAAGGTAAGTCCAAAATGGCACTTTTTCAAGAAGAAACGATTCAACATTGTTTACTGGATTTTGGACGAATCTTTTGGATACAGAATCATCCAAACCACTCAATCCAAAATTCTGAGACTTTCAAAACTTTAAAATTTTTTTCTTTGTGTGCTTCAAGGTAGAAATTAATCAAAAGGTAAAAAGACATAGGAATTAACAAGAAATACCTTACTAACACTTCCTAGTTTAAAGTTCTTCCATAAGGACTTCTTGGTATACAATCTCATAAGCTTGAACTTCATTTTGATCACCCATACTTGAATTCCATTGCTTAAGAGTTGCTTAACAATCTTATTTGAATGTCTTAGAAGAATTGAGGTCAAACATGTCCTATCATATATAGAATACACAAGTTAGTTCACATCAATATTTGTCATTAATCAAAACATAGGATAAAGCCCTTAGCGCTAACAATCTCCCCCTTTTTGAGTAATGACAAAACTTGATGGAATGTAGAAAAATAACTGTATACACATGTTAGACCGAGAGAAATAAGAATGTTTTTCATTAAAATATAATCTCTCATTGTGGAACTCAAAGAGTGCTTATAAGATTTAAGATATAAAAACTCCATAAGCATGGCTCAATAAGCCTATAGCCTAACCTACCTCTATATCCTTACGATTATTCCAAAAAGAAATAATGATTTAACAAATTTTAGAAAGGAGATATATTAGGCAAGTTAAACGTTGAGATGCTCCCCCTGAATATTTGCATATATGAATATTTCAAAATGAGAGGAACTGAAGTTAACTTTATACGTCCAAATCTTACGTCTAAAACATTTGTGAAAGTATGTATGAAACCTTTATGAATGCGAGTTTTGGATGTCCAAAAGGTGTGTTTCCAAAACAGTATGAATCTTTGAAAAAGATTATTGGATCAAGGAAATATGAGTCCAAAACTCCCCCTGACATAATGCACGAGATAATGGATTTTTTAGAATCTCAAAGAGTTTTAAACATAAAGGAAGCAATCCATTTGCCTGAAATTTTTTATTAATGAAATTGTCACAGAATCATATCAATATCTTATCAATCTAGTCTCAAAGATACCTTAATTATGAAGAGAGTACTTTTGATAAAAGAATCATGATATCAAACTAACGTTTAATTTTGGATAACAACAAACTGAAATCAAGGATGATCAATTTTTATATTAGTAGTTCATCTAAAAAAAATCAAATCAAGCACAAAGTTTCCCTGAAGTTAATTTAATCATTCACAATTATAAGCAGAATTGTATGCAAAAATTTAGCAAAAAATTATCCCAACATTCCAAGCAGAAAAACTTCCAGTCAGTTTCAATCATAGCAACAAATTTATATTTTCAATCGCAGCTAATCATTTCAGTAACTATCCCAAAATTTCCCAAACAAAAACTTTCCAATCAATTATATCAGTTTCTTTCATCTCAATTTCATATCCATATCATTTCAGTAATATCATCATATCAGTCTAATATCTTCTCCCCCTTTGTCATCAATAAAAAAAAAATAGTAATAACAGAAATGAAGCAGAAGAAATAGAATATAGATAGATGAAAAATAGTCAGAATTTAAGTAGTATTCAGAATTTAAGCAGTTAGTCTAGTGCATAAGTAAGGACAGAAAAATAAATTGTTCAACTGCAAAAAAAAAAGTAGATTGTTCACGATATCAGAAAGAATATCAACTAAAGATTATTTTGCCAAACTGGTCTTCTTAGGAAGTATGAAATGTTTCAGCTTTTGATCCGGCACCCTTTTTAGAGGGTTGACCAGCAATCCTATTAGATTTTCTTTTAACCACAATATGCTTCTGTCTCTTTCTAGATGAGACATGTGGTTTAAAATAGGCAAAAGGTGCTATAGTTACCTTAATCGGGGATTTTTCCTTGGTTTGCACAGTAGCATGCACTTCCTCCGCTACAGGAAGTTCTTGTTTAGTCTTTTTCTCAATGACAGGTTCTTCTCTTGTTGGCTTTGCTTGAGCAGATACTATAGGTGTAGACACCAGTTCATCTATTTTTACTGTCTTTTCTATTACTGTCAGTCTATTCCCAAGACTTTGAAGCTCAGAACTGAGGCTTTCTATTTTGACAGCCAGTGAGTTGATAGCATCTAAAATACTCACAGATAGTCCCATGTCCTTTTCTTTTCCTTTAGTAGAGGATTCTGTTTGAGGATCTTCCTTAAGCTTTCTTTTTGTCCTAACAGAAGGGGCAAACTTTCCTTCTGCTTTTATTTTCATCAATGTTTCTTTTTCCTCACTTTTAGCATCTCGAAGCAACTTCTATTCATTGCCTACTCTTACATATCCTATTCTCTCAAAAGAATTAAAGCTATAAACATTCATTGTTGTCAGATCATAGGGAACTGAATTTAAATTAACATTAAAATATCTGAACACCTTAGTTAACAGATTTTCAAAAGGCGAAGCTTTGCTAGAGGTATTTCTCGATTGCAGCATCAACTTAGCAGCTAAAAACCCAAAGCTAATTTTCCTTCCCTCTATCAAAGCCAACATAATTACCATCTGCAAAATATTTATG
The DNA here is from genome assembly GCA_026120185.1 of Voacanga thouarsii. Classification (NCBI taxonomy): domain Eukaryota; kingdom Viridiplantae; phylum Streptophyta; class Magnoliopsida; order Gentianales; family Apocynaceae; genus Voacanga; species Voacanga thouarsii. The sequence continues at coordinate 54,078 of JANUWF010000710.1, read as the reverse complement.
AAGGTCTTATGACCGAAACTCGGTACCACCATGGTAGAAACCATATGGTGCAAGATCTTTCCAACTCCATTTAGCCATTTTATGTTTCTGCTACTTGAATTCCCAAAACTCCTGGCTCTAGCAAAAATTTTCTCAAATTTCTTTAACTCAAATATGTCATTTCCCTCTGGAAATTTATTTAACTCAAAATATTGAATCCCTCCATCCCTTACATCACAAATTCTATTTAGCAAATGATGATCAAACTCAATGTCCTTTCCTTTAACTCTTGAGACATACCACTGAATCATAAAACCTCCCCCCGTTTCCTCAAGACGTCATTTTCTTAGATTGGCATAAAATTCCCAAACAAGTGGAGTATATAATTTTTTATCAACAGAAAGTAAACTACCCCATCCAATATGTTCAAACATATCCAATACATTTGAGAGATTTAGAAAGGATGAAGGATTAGCACGATATCTAGAAATAATGATTCTTTTTCTTGAAACCCAATCATTGTAATCAGATTCACATTTAGAGTCAATGAATCAGAGTACCTGATTTTTGGAACTCGCTTGTTCCGGTGAAGACTTTGATGAATCATAATGTGATGTCGAGAAGTCTGGTTCAGGGGAGACTTCTTTTCCTCCTTTTACTTTGCTCAAGTTTGAACCTTTCTTTTTGGTCTTTGGAGACATTTTTTGCACCATCTTAGGTTTTAGTGCAGATTTTGGCCATTAAAAAGATTAGGGCTTTTAGAATGATGGTTTTTTTTTTTTTTTTGGAGAAGAAGAACACAAAGAGTTTTTGGAAGATGTCAGTTTCAGAGATTTGGAGGATAGAAGAAACGAAATGCTATGAATGTCTAGAGAATTGTGATATAAAGTACATTGAAAAGATAAATTAATCACAGAGATTTAGAGAAAAGTGTAAGCCCCCCCCTTTTTTTAAATTCAAAAATTGGAATATGGAAGCAGTTATTTTTCAAACAAAAAGAAATATATAGTATATAAAAAAATTTCTATTTTGATTTTGACCCAACCCGAAATAATCATCTGAATGAAACTTTTCCAGAAATACATTTTGGATATAGGATTTGGACTCAAATACTGCATCCAAAAAAGTTGTTGGTGTGTTTTGGATACAAACACTGTGTCCAAAAACTTCATCTTCACTAATCCTGCAAAATAAAGAAAACTTGTGCCACCAGGTTAGTTATGAGATTTTTGTAATTCACAATCCTCTTCTTAGCTTGTTGAATCTTTCTTCAGCTAGAGGTTTTATAAATATATCTACAAGTTATTCATCAGTTGAAATATATTCAACACACATATCGCTTTTGAGCACATGTTCTTAGATGAAATAATGTTTAACTTCTATATGCTTTGTCCTAAAATATTGAACAGGATTTTTTATTAGATTGATAGCACTTGTTTTGTCACAAAATATAGGTACCAATTAAAGTTAAGACCAAAATAAGGCGATGTATTCTTCATCCACAAAATTTGTGCACAACATCTGCCGACTACAATGTATTCGGCCTCAGTTGTGGATAAGGATATACAAGCTTGCTTTTTACTGTGCCATGACACAAAAAAGTGTCCAAGAAAATGACAATGGCCACTAGTGCTTTTTCTTTCCACTTTGCATCCTGCATAATCTATATCAGTGTATCCTATAAGATTAAATGTATTAGTGTAAGAATACCATAAGCCATAATCATATGTGCCGATTAGATATCGAAGTATGCGTTTTACTGCACATAGATGTGATTCCTTTGAACATGATTGAAAACGGGCACAAAGACATACTGGAAACATAATGTCAGGTCAGCTAGTAGTAAGATAGAGTAAGCTTCCAATCATACCTCTATACTTATGTTCATCTACCTTCTTACCCTTTTCATCTTGATCAAGTTTTATAGAAGTACTCACTGGTGTGCAAATTTCTTTGGCTTCATTCATGTCGAACCTTTTGAGCAACTCCTTGGCATACTTAGCTTGATTGATGAAGATTCCATCCTTGGTTTGCTTAATTTGTAGCCCTAGGAAGAAGTTCAGTTCTCCTATCATGCTCATTTTGAATTCTTGCTGCATTGTCTTAGCAAACATCTTGCACAGAGAATCATTAGTAGCACAAAAAATGATATCATCAATATAGATTTAAACAATTAGTAGATCACTGAAATTTTCAGATTTGATGAACAAAGTGGTATCAATCAAGTTCTTGAAATACCTTTTGAAATCAAGAAACCACTAAGCCTCTTATACCAAGCTCATGGAGCTTACTTTAATCCATAAAGAGCTTTAGAAAGTTTGAAAATATGATTTGGAAAATGCTTATGAATAAAACCAGGAGGTTGTTCAACATATATTTCCTTCTCAATAAACCATTGAGGAATGCACTCTTAACATCCATTTGATAGAGCATGAAATTTTTGAAGGATGCAAATGCAAGAAGCATTCTCATAGACTCTAGTCTAGCAACCGGAGCAAATGTCTCATCATAATCAATGCCCTCTTTTTGATTAAATTCTTGAGCGACCAATCTAGCTTTATTTCTAATCACAGCTCCGTTTTCATCAAGTTTATTTCTAAATACCCACTTGGTACCAATAACTGGACTATCAAGTGGTCGAGGGATAAGTTTCCGAACTTGATTTTTTTTCAAATTGGTTTAATTCTTCTTGTGTAGCAATAATCTAAAATTTATCATGCAATACTATATCAATATAGTTAGGTTCTATATTTGAAAGAAAAGCAATGTTATCTATGAAATATCATCTAGTTTTAACTCCATAGGTTGGATCACCAATGATTTGTTCTTTGGGATGACCTATTTTGTCTTTCCAATCCTTTGGCAATTGTTGATTTGCAGAATCTTTAGTTTGTTCCTTTCCTTGTTCAGCTTGTTGCTCTTCAATTTCTTTTTCTTTTGCATGAGTATCTAGTGGTGGAGCTATGAGTTGGTCTATTCTTAGTTCCTTTGAACTTCCTACATCATCATCATTTTTCTTTGAAGCATAAATGTTAGATTCATCAAATACAACATGCATAGATTCTTCCACACAAGCTCTTTTATTGTATACTCTATATGCCTTTTTGTTGGAAGAGTATCCAAGAAATATGGCCTCATCGGATTTGCTATCAAAATTTCCAAGATTGTCTCGGGTATCAAGGACAAAACATTTACAACCATCACTTTAAAATAAGAAATTGATGGATTTTTGTCAAACATAAGTTCAAAAGGTGTTTTTCTTAAATACGGTCTTAGCATAACTCGGTTTACTATATAGTAAGCTGTATTAACAGCTTCAGCCCAAAAGTATTTTGTAAGGGCGTTTTCACAAAGTATTGATCTAACCATTTCTTGCAAAGTTTGATTTTTCCTCTCAACAACACCATTTTGTTGAGGTGTTTTGGCTGATGAAAAGTTGTGAAAGACTCTATTTTCATCATAAAGTGTGTAAATTCATTGTTGCAAAATTCTTTACCATTTTCACTTCTAATAGAAATCAGTTTGCATCCAATAGAGTTTTGGATGCATTTGATCAGTTTTGAAAATTCAGAAAAGGTTTCATCCTTTTGTCCAAGAAATAAAGTCTAAGCAAATCTAGAGAAATAATCAACTAGCACATATACATACTTTTTACCTCCAAGAGTAACAGTCCTCATTAGACTAAACAAATCCATATGAATTAATTCGAGAGGTTTTGAGGTTGAAATCATTTTCTTGGGTTTAAAGGAGGTTTTGATTTGTTTTCCAAATTGGCATGTATCATAAATTTTGATTTTATCAAACTTCATTTTGGATAGTCCCCTAATAAGCTCCTTTGAGGATAGTTTCTTTAGTAAATCAAAAGATACATGACCTAATCTTCTACATCAAAGATAACCATCATTGTCATGTACGGATAAGCATCTAATACCATGAGCTATAAGGTCATTTAGATAGAATAATACACATTTCCAACACGTTTGGCAACAAAGATTGTTTCAAGATTTGAGCTGACTATTATAGAAAAAGAGTCCTTTCAAAAATGATTTTATAGCCATTATCACATAGTTTGAGCTTTTCAAGCCTACCTATTTTATATTATCCTTAGTACCCATTTTGAGCCTAAATTGTTAATTTCTTTCTTAAACCCGTTATCATACTTTGTCCATTACTTTTTTCTGATAGTTTGATTTACCTTCCAAATCTTTGATTGTTCTTGATAGATAAAAGTACAAGTAGAAGAATTATGAGGGAGAATGCTTGTGTAAAGTCATGACTTGTTACTTTCAGTCATGCATCATGTGTTGACTTGGAATTATGAAAGGAGAAAGGAGGAAGAAAAAGAAAGATTGAGAAAAACAAAAAGCTGCTAGAAAATGTTGGAAAAAAAACTGAGAAACAAACAAAAGCAGCATTTGAAAAGAAGAGAAAAAGAAAAGAAGAGCACAAGAAGAATGTTGGTTGAGTTGGAATAAGAATTGATGAAATTTTGATGATCTTGTGCAATATGATTGATGAGTTGAGAACTATTGATGAAAAGAATGCAAGATTTGCTTGAACTGTAATACGATTGCTATACAAGGTTATGGGTTTTTGATTGGTTTTGTGATAGGAGAGCAAGAAAAGTTTGGAATCTATTGGTACATTTTGTTTATCCTTTTCTTGCAAACTCTCATCTTATTTGATATTTGATTTTCCTATATCCTTCGATTGACAGCTACATTACAAACCCTTTAGCCTTACATTACAAGCTTAAAAGTCCTACTTGACCTAAGTAGAATCATGATATGTCTCGGAATAGTGGAGAGAGTTGATAAAAAGTAAGCTTATGGAATGTATATTTTTTTTTAACTAAATTCTTTCTAATTGTTTGAGAATGATGTTAAGTGTTGGGATGGTTCTACTAGTCATTCTTCACTTACACAAGTCTTGCATTTGTTATGAAAGGTATAGTAGCATATGTTTTGTTATCTTGAATAAAGAAAGCATTGGAAATATTATTTTGAAATTGATTGAGTGATTTTGTGAAAACTTATGTTTTTCTACTTATCTTTGATACTTTGCTTGAGGACAAGCAAAGAGCTAAATGTGGGAGAATGTGATAGGGCCTAAATTAGTCATATATTTCCTAATTATTTGAGGCCATTTTGTGATACATTTTGTGCAATAACTGGTCATATTCCTTCATATTTGACATTTTTAACCTTGAAATGTATTTTTTGCATTATTTCAGATTTTGGGGGTTAAAATAAGGCAAAATCGTCGCTAAACAAACTAGAGGCGGCGTCGACCATGTGCTGCTAGTACGTATTTCGAGACGATAAAAAATCGGCGAAGCAGGAGCTAAACAGAATACAACCGGCGCCAGTTGGGAGCCCAAAGGTGGTGCCGGCTGCAACCTGGAAGACTTGGCATGAAAATTGAGAAAAATCAGCGAACGGACAGAGAGACAAAATACAACCGGCGCCGGCACTAGACAGGACAGGCGACACTGGCTATGCACTAATATAGAGGCAGTGCCTTGATTTTCCTGTGCATTTTTGGCAATTTTTAGAGTTTTGGTATTTTCCTACTTCTATTCGGCCAGAAACTCTAGAGAGACGAATTTAGGACTTCTAAAGCCTATAAATAGAGGACAAACACAAGTCAAAGGGATGAATTCAATGAGCAAAACACAAATCACTAAAAATTCAAAGAGGAACTCATCAAATCAAGGAGGATTGTACAAGAGAGTCTACAATGAAAGAAGAAGGATGCTTGTCTATGAGTGCTTTCTTTTAACTTTGTTTTCTTTTCTTGAACAATGATGTATTAATTGTTTTATTGTAATTTGAAATTGTTTTCGGTATTCATGATTTTTAGAGTTACTTTAATCTTTTGAATAATTGATTGTTATTCGTGGTATTTAATTACTATGCTGATTACGGGATTAATTTGTTGTTTCTTTCTATTAACTTGCTTGGAAAAGGGGTTAATTGCTAAGAATTGGGTAATTAAAGGTTAATTGACGTCTGCTAGGATATGGATTCATTGGTTAATTTCATGTTTTCAGTTTGCCAGGATATGGGGATTTAATCAAGGATTGTGTTTAATGCATCTTTTGGGTGAATTAGTTGAGACAGGATATGTGATGTTAATTTGTCTAGAAGATAGTGATTTCATGGATTGGAAAAAAAGTGAATCTATCTTAATCCTTCATGATGCCAAGAGAATGATTAGTTATGATAATAATTAGGTACTTTAAGGTCCTATTTGTCAAAATAATGGTTCGAGTTACATAATTCTCCATCCTTGACATGTATATATTCTTTTATTTTATTTTATTTTTCTTTTTTATTCTTTTTCACTTTATTGAGTCGGTTCAACAATGAAAGAAAAGTGATTAATGTTACTTGTTCCTTGAGGATCGATACTCGTTTTAAACCCTATGCTATGCTTAATGATGAGTATGCTTACTCATATATGTAATTTGGGGTTAACGTTTTAATTTAAACTTGATTGGGAATGTGCTTATTTTTATATGATTTTTTATATCCAAATTCGAACACATTAATATCTTAAGCCATTTTGATTTCCAACTTGATGTTGAGTCCCAAGTAATTTTTTTAGGTTATTTTTTCCATTTGTGAACTTTTCAATACATGTGGTAAGGTCATTAACTCTATTTTTCATGTCATCAAAAGTGCTAACCATTCTTTCAAGAGTTTGAATTCTATCACACAGACTTCTATTTTCCAGAGATATATATTTTAAAGTAGCCATGATCACATCTTTTTCAATAACAGCACTTAAATGTGACTCAAGAGACATTTTGTTATCACTCAACAACATTCCGTTCTCATTCATTAACCAGTTAATCTTCAATTTCATTTCTTTATTTTTTCTGGACAGTTTGTTTAGTTCATGGAACATGTCAATTAATAACTCATTCGGATCATCATGCTTTTCAGTCATAGATATAAGCAAATTAGACATGAAATTAGTTGTAGTAAAGTTTAACTTATTTTCCATGGCCATAAAGCATATGTTGACAGTTTCATTCTCAGAATCTTCATCTTCAGACTCAATCCCATTTAGGTCTCAAGTCCCCATCAATCATTTGCCTTTTTTTACCTTCAGGTCTTTCTTCTTTCCAAGCATTCTACCTTCCTTGCCTTTTGCAATTGGACAATCAACAATGAAGTATTCAGTGCTTTTACATTCATAATATTGAGGTTTGAACGCTGAGGTTTATCTTTTCTTTCTCACGAACTTCTTTCCTCTTTTGCAATTTCCTTTGTTGAACATCCTTCTGAATTTTTTTGCTATCATTGCCAAATCTTCATTATCTATTTTCGTACCATCACTATTGCTAGATTGACTAGTTTCTTCATCCTCTTTTTCAACTTTCAATGCTATTCCCTTTTTGCCTTTATCATAATCATCAAATTCCTGAAACCTTTTGAGTTTTATTTCATGTGTTAGAACAGAGCCGATTAGCTCTTTGATTGGTAAGGATTTTAAATCCTTAGATTCTTCCACTTCAAGAGCTTTAGGCTGCCAACTTTTAGGTAAGGCATTCAGAATTTTTCGGTTTTGTTCCCCAAGGGAATAAACCTTTGCATAGGCTTTGAGACAATTTGTGATATTTGTGAATCTAGTGAACATATCGGTGATGCTTGCATTCAGCTTCAATGTGAATAATTCATAATCATGAATTAGAAGCCCTAATTTTGATTCTTTAACTTAGTTTGTCCCCGCATGGGTGACTTCAAGTAATTTCCACATGTCATGGGCTTAATCATAACCACTAACTCGATTGTATTCAGTTGCATCTACTGCACAGCATAAGATGTTCATAGCCTGAAAATTTAGAGTCATCTTAGCATTGTCTTCAACACTAAACTTGACATTTTATTTAGGCATTTTTATGCCGTCAACAACTTTTGACGGAATAAAAGGACCTTTCTCTATCAAATTCCACAACTCAAAGTTAATTGAACATACATAAATTTTCATTTTGTTTTTCCAGAATGTGTAGTTGTTTCCATTGAACAAGGGAGGTCGATTTGTTGAAGATCCTTTACTATATGGAAGAGAGGATGAGCTTGCCATGAGGATCTTTTCTACAAGGTTGTTAAACCAAGAATATGTAAACCAAGCTCTGATACCAAATGAAAAACCTTAGAGAGGGGGGCGGTGAATAAGGTTTTTAGCAAACTAAAAATTTTCAAGTCGTCTGATATACAGAATAATGATGATCTTCAAGTCTCTTGGATCAACTTTATGGCAACAAAGAAAGCAATCCAAGAAGGCCTTGAGAACTATCCAAATTTAGACTAAAGTAAGATATATGATGTAGTTAATGTTGTAAGCCAAGAAATAAGACATAGAATGTATAGTGGTTCGATCTACCAAGATCTACATCCATTACATTAAGCTCGCACTTAAGGATTTTCAACCAGATTTCATTTACTCAACTTAATGAAATCAAATTGTACCAAATACAGGAGAGGATCACCATACTTGGTTTTTCAAAACCTCTCAACCAAACAATCAAATCAAGGTTCACCCCAAATGGGTTTTACACCATAACCTTGTAATACAAATGAGGTTAAATATCAATGCAACAGTAGAATCTCACTTGTTTGAGCAGATATGCACCAAGGTACAAAGCACAAAAACTTTTACCTCTTTGACATAAATTGAATGTACTTTGAAGCACTTGATAAAAGGAGATTTTTATTTTCTATAGAGCAAGGGCGTTTCTTAGAAGAATGTCACAAAAATCTTATGTCTAATCTTGTTTAGAGGTTTTTTGTAGAGCCATAAAGTGAAGTACCAACGGCTACAATTATTCTGTTAAATTTACCCATGTTTTGGACTCATGTTTTGGATGACAATGCATCCAAAAGGTAAGTCCAAAATGACACTTTTTCAGGCGAAACTATTTGACACTGTTTATAGGATTTTGGACGAATCTTTTGGATGCAGAATCATCTAAACCACTCAATCCAAAATTCTGAGACTTTCAAAACTTTAAAATCTTTTTCTTTGTATGCTTCAAGGTAGAAATCAATTGAATCAAAAGGTAAAGAGACATAAGAATTAACAAGAAATACCTTAATAACACTTCCTAGTCTAAAGTTCTTCCATAAAGACTTCTTGGGATACAACCTCATAAGCTTGAACTTCGTTTTGATCACCTATACTTGAATTCCGTTACTCAAGAGTTGCTTAACAATCTTATTTGAATGCCTTAGAAGAACTAGAATCAAACATGTCCTATCACATATAGAATACACAAGTTAGTTCACATCAATGTTTGTCATAAATCAAAACATAGGAGAAAGCCCTTAGGGCTAACAATATTGTATATATAGCTATTTAATTTTACTAAACTAATATTAATATGAAATATGTGTACTAATTGTATTTTTATGATTTTTATGTTAATAATTTTGAGTCAGTACTAACTTTTTTATTTTTAGGTTTGGACTTTTTGCTTATGTACACCAACACGATATTTTGGGCGAACTAATTTATTTTTACTTTTATTTAATTTGATTATTATTTTTCATTACTCTTATGATTATTATTTTAATGGTAGTCTAATTTTTAATTTATGCATTCTTGTTTAATATGTATTGTATTCATGCATTCAATTAGGATAGTTCTTATGTTTTTTTTTAAAAAAAAAGGAGAGAAAATGAAAAACAAATTGGGCCAGTGCTGACCTGGCGTCAAGCCAAAAAATGGCCCGAGCGTTGTTCTAGCACTACCTAGCAGTGAAAAAAAAAAAAGAAAAGGACCAGAGCTGACGTGGCGCTAAGGTAGAAAATGGTCCAGGTGCTGGTCCAGCACTGCCCAATAGAACACTCAAAAAAAAAAAAAAAATTCTTTTTTTCATTTGTTTCCTTACCCTTTTTCTTTTCTACCCAAATTCTTCCTATTTTATCTTTTTCTTCCTTTTTCCTTTTTCTTTTCCTTTTCCTTTTCCTTTTCTTGTTTGTTTTTATTGTTTTTTCACGTGAAGCACCTACCACCCCCCCAAATTTCTTTCTTTGTGGTTTATTTTATTTGTTTCTTTCTTCTTTTGTCTTGTTTCTCCTATTTCTCTTTTTTTGTTGATTTTCCTTTTCCTCTTCCTTTAGAATGCCACCTTCGTTTCTCTATATTTTTCTCCCGTTCCCTTCATCTTCTTCACATTGCTCTTATTCTTCTATGAATTATCCCCCGTGAATTCAAAATTTTAAAGCTCATACCTTGGCGAAATCATTGGTACAAAACTTTCTAGATTTTATCCTCTTAAATTTCTTGGCATTTTGTATATGTGTTTTTGAGGAAAAATTTACTAGACATGGACATCTTTTTGTTGAGTTTATTTGGTGGTGGAAAAATGCATAGAATGGATTGTAAGTCTTTTGATTGCTTCTAAAAGTGAGCTATGTATTTTTTCTGAATATTTGCCAATCTGGACATCTTGGAAAATCGAGCCTCCTTGTGATATTTTGCTGTGTTGATTAAAGTTGGTCAACACTGTGCTTTTGATATCAACATTGGATATTCTCCTTTTTTTTTCTTTCTTGAGCATCAAAAGTTTGGAGAAGTTCACTGAAAAATGAACCATTTGCAAAGTGTGTTTGGTTGAGACAAGGAGGACCTCGTGATCTATTTGGAGGTCGTGGTGGTATATTTGGTGGTGCTTTTGGATAATCTGGAGGCCCGTTTGGAGGTTCTACTTCGAGGGGGACTTAAAGGTTTTGACTATCTATTTTTCTTTTCTTTTGATTTCTATTGAGATTTTATCTTGTTTTCTTTCAATTCCATTTTAGGCTTTTACTTAGGTGTTTGTTTTTCTTATTGTAGGCTTATTTCGATGACAATAATTCATCCCACTCTTTGAAGGCTGTACTTCTTTTGTCCTAGAGCTACTCCTCCTTGGGGAGTATTACTTTCTTCTCCCTTTTTACATTCTTGGTCCATTGGTTATGCTTTAGTGTGATATTTTAGGCCATTGAGGACAATGTCCAATTTAAGTATCGGGGAGAGATTTAATATTTTCTCAAGTGCGTCTTTGTGATTGTCAATGGATCTTCAATGATATTTGTTTGAATTTTTGAAATTGTTGAAGATATGAATTTGTTTTTGGCCTATGATAAGGTTATAGTTTTCTTTGTCACTTTGGATATGATTTTTGTCATTCAAATTTGTTGGATTTTATTGAGTAAAATTGTGTATTAAGTTAAATATATTAAGGCTTCAAAATTTAAGTTAGTCTTGGTTATACTTTAGTTTTTGAATTTTATTATATTTTTCTTTTTTGGATATGGAGGATGTGATGAAATATGGGAAATGTTGTTGATTAATTCTTGATTTAGAGTTTTCTAAATTTGTTTAACTTGGAGTTGTGAATAAGGATGGTGAGACCTGAGAGAGAGAGAGAGAGAGAGAGAGAGAGAGAGAGAGAGAGAGAGAGAGAGAGAGAGAGAGTGTGTGTGTGTGTGCATTGTTCTTTTATTGAAAAAAAAAGAGTGTAAAAAATGCTTATTTTATTTGGAAATAAAATGTTTACTCATTAGGAAATTGCTTAACGGGGCCAATACAGGTAGTGGAAGAGAAGAAAGAATTAAGAAACATCACACTTTCTTGAGGCTAATTCCCAAAAGGCAAAGAAAAAATGTTATGTGCCAATACGGTGCGTGAAGGTAACGTTCATGCACTTGAGACTAATGAAAAAAAAAAAAGTGATTGAAAAAAAAAGATGAAAAAAAATATATATGAGCGTCTCCTTAATTTTCTACTTAGAGTTTTGCGAATCTAATTCTATGAGTTTTGAAGTGGTTAAACAACATGACTTGTATGATTTGTGTTGTCTATGTTTTGGCTTGAAAGGTGGAATAATTTTCCTAGACTAAAATATAAACTTGTTTAACTTAATTTTGAGGGTCTTGATATATTTGATTTAATGCATGAGTGTACAAAAGTTTTTAAAGGGTGAATGAATGACAATTTTTATCTAAGGTTGGAAAAAAAATTATTATGGCTTTGTTATGGATGAATATGAAAAGAAATAAATTGTTTTGAGTGCTTTGTTTAAATATTTACTTGAGGACAAGTAAAAATTCAAGTGTAGGGGCATGTGATAGGGGTTAAAATCATCGTTATTTTCCTAGATATTTGATGTTAATTTGAGGCACTTTAAATACAATAACTAGTCATAATCCTTCCTATTTGATATTTCACTTATAAAAATATTTTTTCTGTAATTTTATGCAAAAATAGGTAAATTTTGGAGCTAATTTGTAATTTTCCAATATAGACCCAGCACAAGGCCAAGAAAATGGACCTAGCAACGGTCCTAAACTAGAAAAACAGAGGATTGCAGAGGGAAAAAAAAGGGAACAAAGGAGAAATTGAAATTGGTTAAAAGAAATAAAGGAAAAGGAAACAATGGCTCAAGGACAAGCAAAGGCATAGCTCGGTCAACCAAGGGAAATAAAATGGAAAAGAAGAAAAAAGTACAGAAATTGGTGGGCCAAAGAAGAAAAACAACGAAACAAAGAAATGAGGAAGAAGACAAAATGTTATCATGTGTAAAGCTAAGCCATGGCTAGGCTAAGCCACGGCTCAACAAGAAAGCAACCAAAAGAAGAAGAAAAGAAGTAGCTTCGTTTGGTGCACAAGGAAAAGAAAAGTGGCTCAGCAATGAGTTGACAACAAATGGAAATCGGTGTGGCAGTGTAGCGGCTTAGATGGCTTTAAGTGGCTTGGGCAATTTGAGCTTCAGAAATTCCGTGTGGCTCAATTGAAGCTAATTTTAGCAAATAAACAGAAGCTTCAATGCATACAACAAAAAGAGATTTCAAAGCTCAATTTCTCCAATTAAGGCGGTGGACACCCTTATTATTTAGAATTTTATTAAAAAAATTACTACTCCTATTTGGTTTTGGATTTTTAGGCAATTACTTCTTTTTTACTTAGGATTCTTTTAGGAAATTTGTAAACCTATAAATAAAGGCTATGTATGTAGGAAGAGGGGGTGCACAATGTAGAGACTTAAATATATTTTTAGAATGCATCACCGATATTTTCTTTAGAGAAATTACTCAAGGAATATTGATTCTTGGAGGAGTTTTCATTGGAAATGGAAAGGATTATCTATGAGTATTTATCTCTTTCCTTTGTTTTCTTTTTCTTGAACAATGATGATTTTAATGTTTTAATTGTATTTGGATATTATTCTCAGATTTATAATTTTGAGTTAATTTAGTTCTTTGATTAATTATTTATTTTCTTTGGTATTTGATTACTTGTTATCATTGGTTATTAATGTAAGTTCTTCTAATTGACTTAGACAAAACGATGTTAGAAATTTCATTGTATTGATTTTATATTTGTTAAATTTTAATAGATTTGAATGATGAAGTTAGGATTTTAGAACTACGTGATCAAAGGTTAAGTTGATATCGCCTTGACATAGGGTCATTAACTAATTTCATATTTTTAAGAAATTAAGATTCATGTATATTTTGGTTAAGATGGCTTGATTGACAAATTTGCGAATTGAATCAAAATATATAATGATGAGCTTAATGCATGTTTTGGTTATGTTAGCTTAATTGACAAATCTATTAATATTAATCAAACATAGGATTCAATGGATTCACAAACGAAGTGGAATTTATCTAAGTAGATTTATGACTTGACAAATGATTGAATTTTATTTTATATTCCTTCATGATGCCAAGATTATAATTAGTTGAGAGAATTGTTAGTTGGTTCATTATTATGTTTTTTAGGATAATTATCTAAATTGCATAAACCTACATCCTTGAGTTGTATATATATATATTTTATTTTTCTTTTTATTCTTTTCTCACTTTATTGGGTCGATTAAACAATGAATGAAAAGTGATTAGTATGTACTTGTTCATTTGAAGATCGATACTCGTTAATTCTCTATACTATGCTTCCGATGACCATAGTTGCTCGTATGTGTATTTTAGGATTAATGTTTTAATTAAAACTTAACTAAGATATGGATTTAAATTTGATAATTTTTATACACCCAAAATTTATGCATCACAAATCAAACCCAAGATAGCTAAATTCCTACTTGTAATATCGGTAGAGGTCACAAATGCGAAACCCACACTCTCTCGAGTTATGGATTCTCTATTCTTAAGCCAATTAGAGCGTATCTCTACCTCCCCAATTGAACCCAAGAAGCATTAAGCACAAACGCCCCATATAATCAGGAAGAATCCAATACCCCAATCTCTAGGTGATACCGAACTCCCAACAATTACCTAGTTCTAATCCCCAACCTCTCTCTCAAGTCAGTCTAAGGATAACACAAATTGGATCCATTAGATGGAACTCAACACCTAACCCCATCTCTCGAAATCATTAGGAGAGAGTGACCCAAATAATAAACCCAACATAAGAAAAGTAAGTAATCATTCATTAGGAATTGAAAATCAACAAATCAAGAGTAGAAAGAATATAAGAATAAATTAGGGGTCATCCCTTCAAGAACAATTAAAACATATAAATATACATTGCCCAAATGAAAACAAAGAGAACATGAAAAACTTATAGACAAGATTTCATCTTCATCTTCTCCAAGCCTCATTTGAACAATCTCTTCTTCTTCTCTATAGATCTACTCTCTTGTAGGTGGTTGTGTGTGTTTTCTGAAGGGATCTAGGTTGCTAGCAAACCTAGAAGGAATGTTTAGGGTTTATAATAGCCTATTTATAGTGGAAAAGTGAAAGAAAGAAATAAAAATAATAAAAAAAAGCAAAATCGCGTGTTTTTGCGCCTTTTCTCGCATGTGGGTGGCGAAACTTCCCTGGGCCGCCAAGTCTTCCAAAACCAAAGTGGCCTAGGGAATTGAGCTCCCTAGGCCGCCGGCTTATTTCAATAACAAATACATATAAAATATTAGGTGGCCTAGGGGACTTGAACTTCCCTAGGCCACCACTTACAACACACTACACACATATATATTACACTAGGTGGCCAAGGGAAGCTACTTTCCCTAAACCACCACTTACAAAACACAACACACTCAACATATACACTAGGCGGCTAAGGGAAGTTAAGCTTCCCTAGGCCACCATTTTCAAATCATACATATATATATACAGTAAGGTAGGCCACCACTTCCTAGACAAAACAAAAACAGAAAATATCCAAGGTGGCCACTTTCTTTCTCTAGGCCACCTGATTCATATGTGATTCTTCAATTGTTCTTCATTTTTTCTCCATTTTCCTCCCTTTCTTCATTTTCATATCTAATTCTTATTTCTTTATTCCTACAAAATAAGATGAAAATGGTGTGGTGAGTAGTGAATTAAAAAAGGATTTACTACAATTAGAGTACAAAAATTACTAAAAAAGATGCATGTGATGAACTCTCATAAGAAGGAATTCATGCTTAAGAGAGATAGTGGGAGTAAAATTAAGCTTAGTGAAGTTCAAGAAGAACAAACAAACAGTGATCAACCAATTGCACCCAAGTCTGTTGACAAAATAGACAAACTTTCTAATGCATAAGAACCTCGTAGATAAAGTAAGATACGTGTGGCACATAAGAAATATAGATTTCTCATAAGTGACCATAATAACGTATTACTCATAGAAGAAGATGAGTTTACTACTTACAAAGAAGTTCTGAAAATTTTAGAATCTAAGACATAACTTGAAGCTATGAAGATAGAAATGAATTCTATATATGATAACCAAGTTTGGACTTTGGTTGACCTATCATATGTGGAACAACCTCCTAGTTTCACTCATGAACATTTTCCAAACCCTATTTTTAAACTCTCAAAGGCCCTCTATGGTTTAAAACAAGCTCCAAGAACATGGTACGAAAGGCTAAGTGGTTTTCTTCTCTCAAAACGCTTTTCAAGAGGCTTAGTTGATACTACATTATTTATCAAGTCTGATAAATCTGATAATATCTTAATTGTGCAAATATATATTGATGATATTATTTTTGGAGCTACTAATGATTCCTTGTGTAAGAAATTTGCCAAGACAATACAGGAAGAGTTTGAAATGAGAATGATGGGAGAACTTAACTTCTTTCTTGGTCTTCAAATTAAGCAACCCAAAGATGGAATCTTCTTAAATCAAGACAAGTATGCCAAGGAATTGCTTAAAATGTTTAGTATAAATGAAGCAAAAGAAATAAGTACACCTATGAGCACTTCGATAAAGCTTGATAAAGATGAAAAAGGTAAAAAAGTGGATGAATCAAAATATAGAGGTATGATCGGAATTCTCCTCTATCTTATTACCAGTGGGCCTGATATTATGTTCTCAGTATTTCTTTATACTAGATTTCAATCATGTCCAAAGGAATCTCATCTATGTGTTGTAAAACGAATCCTTAGATACTTAATTGGAACTTATGATTATGGCTTGTGGTATCCTCGAACCAATTCAGTTGATCTTATAGGATACACGAATACCAACTATACCAGTTGCAAAGTTGAAAGAAAAAGTACTAGCGGACAATGTCAATTTCTTAGACATCCTCTTGTCTCCTAATATAGCAAAAAGCAAGCTTTTGTCTCCCTTTCAACAATCAAAGCTGAATACATAGCAATGGGTAGTTGTTGCATGCAAACTTTATGGATGAAAAACACCTTGCTTGACTTTGGTTTGAATTTTAATTGCGTGACTATTTTGTGTGTTAATAGTATTGCTATTAATATTTAACCAAAAATCCTATTCGTCATTCTAGAACTAAGCACATTGAAATCAAGCATCATTTTATTAGAGATCATGTGTATAAAGGTGATGTGTGTGTTGAACATATTTCAACCAATGAGCAGCTTACTGACATCTTTACAAAACCTTTGGCCGACAATAGATTTAATCATTTGAGAGTAGGTTTGGGAATCACTAGAATTATGTAACTGATAATTTTGCTAAGGATTCGTTTGTTCACTTTTGCAGAACTACTGAAGATACACCTCTTGGACAAAGATTTTGGACGTAATAACTGAGAAACATGAATCCAAAATCCCATCAACAGAACATCTTTCATTCCACTTTTTGGACAAACTAATTTGGACTCAATCCACATCCAAAATAATAGCAGCCCAAAATTCATGAAAAGCCTTTTTTTTTTTTTTTTGTTCGGAAGAAAGAGTACACAAGTCCAGAAGTCACTTTTTAAATTTTCAAATGTCTACGCTTTTTCAAAAAAAAAAAAAAAAAGACCATATCTCTGATGAAAAGTCTCTGATAGAAAGTACTTGATTGTACTTATCTACTCTAAAACCTAGGAAATCTAAAAAAAAAAGAAAGGATATCTCTTTCTCTCTCCAAGAAATCCGAAATTGTCTTTACTCTCCTTGCTTCTCTCATAATCGTATCTTCATCTTCCCCAACTGAATAAAAAATCCTTCATCTTCCTCTCTCTTCTGTCATGATGAAAGTGTCAAAATCTAACAAAGGAACCGTGCAAAAGACGAAGACGGGCAATAAAAGCAAAGTAGCGACTAAGACAAAAATTGTTACTGCCGCACAACCAGCCACGAAGCACATGGGAAAAAAAATTGCTGAAGCAGTTTCACGATCTGACTCATTAATAGAGTATACTGCACCAGAAAGCTCTAAAACCTAGGTACCGCACTTTCTTGATAAAAAAATGTGAGTCTGATTTTAATGATTGACTGTCTAGAAATAGGACTGTGGTCATGAGATATCAGGTTGATGCTGAGGCATTTTTGAACTTCTCTGACATCTTGAATATTTTTGAAAATCTTTGTTGGGGGCCTTACTATGAATTGATAAGAAATTCAAGTGATAGAATTTCAAAATAGTTGAATGGTTCAAGAAGGATTTTGTACCATATGGTGTTGACTATGGTTGCTCCAAGTTTTGGGCACAAGACATCAGTAAGTATCATGCAAATGATACTGATATTAGCCCTATCTGAGGGTAGAAAAATTAGTTTTGGCTTTTTGGCGATCAAACTCATGCTTCAGTCGAGAAATGCATCTCACAAGGCACTCCCATATGGTAATCTATTGACCAAAGTCTTCAAGCACTTCAATGTGAATTCAAATACTTGTGCTCCCGAGTTAGCTTAAGACTAATGTGTATAGCATGGAATCTTTTGAAAAAATGGGATTTGTTCAAGTAAACAAGGAATGGGTCTTACTTAGAGATGTGTTAGATGAAGAAAGAGAAAAGATGTGAAAAATCAAGGTTGAAGGAAAAAGAACTGAGCTTAGTGTCCAAACGGCGATGAAATAGAAGTTTGACATAGGAGAAGAATTCTCAAACAAGGGCAAGCAAAAGATTGAGAAAAGTAGTCTAACTTAAAGCATCTTAGATGCCATTAGCAATTTAACAGAGAAATTTGATGGATTTTGGGCAGAATTACATAATTTAGGAACTAGATTGAGGGATGTGGAAGAAAAGATGATAGAAAAGCCCACTGAGGAAGTCCATGATGAACAAGCTCCTTCTGAAGAATAAATGACTGGAAAAGAGATTGCCTCTCCTCAAGTTGAAAACACAGCTGGCAAACAGACTGAGCAAGAAGTACAACCGGACTAGAAAAAGGAAACATAGAAAGAAGAAGAAAGTAGGAATAATAAGGAGAAGGAGAGTGAAGTTCCCACCTCTGCTGCCCCTAGTGCATTGCAAGCTCCCAAGCCAACCACAGCTAGAAATTCCTCTGGTAAATGCCAGAAGCACGTGGTAGTAAAAAGAAACTCCAGCCAAATTATTGGACAACATTCTAAGAAAGGTGCCGGGACTAAGTCTGCAGCCATCCACATTTCTTAACTGGACAATCATGCGTGCTGCTTGATAATTCCCTATGCTTGAACAATTTTATTCCTGCACTAATCTCCTGCTAATCTTTTTTATATGTTTTCTCTCTCGATCAAGGTTTGACAATATGCACTCTATCTCTGTTTGTTCTTTTTACTCTATCTTTCTTACATTTTGATTGATAACAAAAGGGGAGAATAGTAGGTGGATTGTGATTGTGAGTATGTTGGTTTATGATGATTTATAAGGATTGTGAATTGTGAATACATATTGTATATTGTTACTATATTCCGGTTGTGATTGGTTTATGAGAATTATGATTTGACATTTATGGATTATGATTGTGACTATTTATGAGGATAAAAAATTCATATGGTTTAAACTATACATGGTTATAATTTGAAAATGGCAGACTGCTAGGTGACTTGATGGAAACTATGTTGAGACGTTTATGTTATGTACTAAGGAGATTGAAGTGTAAGTATGTGTTTATTGTGCATTATGACTAAGATTTAGTTGGATGAGTTGTTTTAAATATGATTGTGACAAGCAATCTGAAAAATGTTTATTTGGATGATGAGGATACTTGAGTAGACATTTTTGCAATCTGTGTGGTTTCTTTTTGGTTGCACAGTAAAATCCTTGTGTTGATTTTCCTTGAGAAAAATAAGTTTGATCAATTCCAAGAAAAGTCATTGATATCTACTCTTGAATTTTTTCTTTTACCCCGCACATACTCAGGGAGAGTTTTGGACCCTCATTTCTTCAATCCAAAATAGCAGTCCAAAAATGACTTTTTAAAAGGCTACTTTTTGCCTCATTTTATTCCATTTTGGATGGATGTTTTGGAAGTCCAAACTGTTGAACCCAGTCTTATTTTCAAACACACTTCAATAGCTCTCTATCTACTATTCATATATGCATATACATATGGGGAGCATTACATATTATAACTTATCTTCTACATTCTTTTATGTACGTAAACTATACATTTCTCTTGTACCCTTTATGCAGCTATTTTCTTGTGAAATAGTCGTTTGATGGAAGGAAGGAAGATAAGGATGTAGGTTGGGCCATAGGCTCATTGAGCCATGTTTATGAGACTATATGTCATTTTTCTTATCCTAAACTCAAAAGTACTCTTTGAGTCCTATAACGAGAGAATCCATTTCAGTTAAAAATATTCTTATTTCTCTCTATCTAACATGTCCATACTGCACATATCATTGTTTTCATATAACAATCCCATCAAGTTTGTCATCACTCAAAAAGGGAGAAATTGTTAGCCCTAAGGGCATTCTCTTGTGTTTTAACTTATGACAAACATTGATGAAGACTAATTTGTGCAACTTATATGTGATAGGACATGTTTGACCTTAATTCTTCCAAAGGCGTGAAAATGAGGTTGCTAAGTAGCTCTTGAGCAATAGAATTCAAGTCAAGTATAACATCATCATTAAGAGCTCACAAATCATGAAAGTCTTTGTGAAAGAACTATAGATTAGGAATGATTGTTGAAGTACTACTTGTAAAATTCCTATGTCTTTTTACCTCATGATGAATTTGTTCTTACCTTGAAGTACAGAAATAAAATGATTTCAAAAAGTAGGTCCTCAGATGTTTGGATTGAGTAGTTTGTATAGATCTCTACATCCAAAACATCGTCCAAAACTCTGTAATACTTTCAGAATGTTGCTGCCTAAAAAAGTGCCATTTTGGACTCGCCTTTTAGATGCACATTCTTCCGATCCTTGAGTCCAAAATTCTGAAAAAACTGACAGCGAAAAACTAGCAGTTACTAATCATTGCTATCTTGCTTTTTGCTCCTATAAAAGCTTTAAAAACTCGATTTTGAAGTAGATTTTTGTGCCATATTTCTCAAAAACAATCTTACACTTTAGATACAAAAATCTCTCTTTCCATTTGTGCTTCAAAAGTAAGATTAAATTACTTAAAAGGTAAAAGGTGTTGGTGCTCATCGGTTCACAATCTGTGAGCTATTTCTGTAAATATTTTTTTCAATCTATCTTGTATCAAGGTTGAAGAGGTAAAACCCAGTTGGAGTAAGCCTTGATTGTTGTGATTAAAGAGGTTCAGTGTAAAACCAAGGTTGGTAATTCTCTTGTGTAAGATTAGTGTTGCCTACTACTATTGAGTTGGGAAAAAAGGTTTTAGTGAATGTGTTGAAATCCTAAAGTAAGAACTTAAAGTAGTGGATGTAGATCATTTGATGATCGAACCACTATAAATCTCTGAGTTTCATTTCATATCTTTCGCTTAAATTTCTTCACTACACTCTCACTGACTTTTGTTTTTAAATGCTCTATCCTGTTTCGCTAAAATTAGGGAGCTATATATTATCCTTGCATTATGATTTAAACCTATAATTTAATATCTCAACTACCCATCCTTATTTCATATAATTTTGTGTTGTCTTTAGTCACATTATTGAAATTGCGAAGCACCCATGAAGTTTTGAAGTATCTCTGTTGATTAGCTTACAAGTTTTATTTTAGGGAACCAAATTTTTAATATACTCTTTTTTGCCAAAAACCTTATTCAGTTGATTTTTTAATAACAAACTCAACTGAAAAATGAATTTGTCCACCATAACTGGCACATCCTCCATAATTCATCTAGGATATTTAATGGATCTATCTGCAACTAAATACTTATCCTGGTAGGCTTTGGTTCCCCAAGTTCCAATTGTCTAAAAGTTGTATAAGGCAATAAATTTATACTAGCTTCTAAATTAGCCAATGCATTGCTAAAATATATATTTCCAATCAAACAAGGTATTGAAAAACTCCATGGATCTTTCAAATTTTTAGGTAACTTAATGTTCCCTGAAAGTATAGTTAAACATTCTTTAGTTAGGACTATAGTGGATACTACTTCGAAGCTTCTTTTCCTAGATAGCACATTCTTGACAAATTTTGCATACTTAGGCATTTGGGCTTGCACTTTAATGAATGGAACATTGATATGCAACTGCTTAAACAATTCTAAAAATTTTCTAAACTGCTCATCCTCCTCTCCTTTTCTCAACAAGCTTGGATATAGAGCAGGCGGTTGGAAACTCTATGCTTGTTCCTGAGCTATCTTATCCTTGGAAATTTCAACCAGCACTAGGTCAGTTATCTCATCTGGCGCCTGTTTATCCTTGTGACTACACTCTACCTTCTTTTCATTGTGTGTTGTACCCTTATTTTCTTCTCCAGATTTTTTTGGGCCACTTAGTAGTTTTCCACTTCTCAGTGTAATTATCTCCACTTGTTCCTTCATATTCCCATCCCTCATTAGAATTGTCAAGTGCTTAATTTGATCATTCAACTTAAAAAATGTTCCCTCTAGGGTTTTCAACAAAGCGTTCATTATTTTGAAAGCGGAAACTGCTATAATCGTGAAGTTAAAAGAAATATCTTTTATATAAGATGACTCTTCCATTTCTTCCATTCAATGGTAAGATTCCTCTATGAACTATTGATTATCAATCATTAGAGAATGAAAGTGGGAACATTGTATATACCCTAGAGAGTGAAAAGCTAATAAATTAAATCAACAAAGAGAATCAAAAAATATGTCTAACTATATATCACTAAAAAGGTAGCATTTTCATATTAACCACTTTATCTATAAGTAGAAAAAGGAACATGCAAATTTCTCACGTTCACACAGAGACTTTCCTTCAAACAAAGCATAAAACCACAATTATTCCCAAGATCATTGCAATCTTCTATGAGAATAAAATTAGTTAATTTCAATATGTACTTATGATAAAAGAATATTATAGACAATCTCTAAATGAATCTATAAATGACATAATAAAGAATCAATAAATCAATCAAATTCCCCAAATTTCAAAAGAATACATGCAAGCACTTACTTACATGTAAATTAAAACTACATACAAACACGTATTGTCAATGAGCATACAAAAGTACCTAGGTATAAGTTAGTCATATACACAAGTATGTACAATTACAAGTCAAAATAAACAAAACTCAAGCAATTCAAATTATTGTCATTCAATGGTCGTTAACCTCACTAAGAACTTAATGAGCATGTTGTGTGTATGGTTTTGCATGGAAAGAAGTGTTAATAATTCACACAAATAACTAAGTTTTAATTTAAAATTCCAAAAATCACTCACACAACAGATATATAAGCAAGTATATCCATTGTATAGCATACAATTCTAAGTGGCTTGTATCCCTCGGGTAAGATGGCAAGTACCTCTGCAACTTGTCATTTCATTGTTTGACCAATTATCCTAATTTAGATAATGACAAATTAACAAAACAATCAATCAACTAAGTACTCCCATGAATTCTTCTAAGATCACCAAATATCCTATCAAGAAGGAAAGGGATAAGTTATATAATTAGAAGGTATCTCCTAGTACTAATCTGAATTTCAACTAAGTGGTTAGGACTATCGAAAGTCTAGATTGACACTAATTGGGTGATTTAAATTAAAACCCACTCCCTCTCAGGTTATGAATTTCCTACCCTTCAGCTAATTGGTTGGTATTTCTACCTCACTACTCAAATGAAGAGGCATTAAGATCAATTACCCATTCCTAATAGGGGAAAATTGGTATTCCTATTCTAGGCAGCTCCATTACTTTCAACCACCAAGTTCTTTATCTTCAAACTCTCTCTCGAGTTAATCAAAGGTAAACCCAAAAAGAAAATCAACTAGTTAAGCCCTTAATCGTAATCCTCTCTTTCCAATTCATTAGGACCAAGAAAAGCCCAACACATCAACTAACCCAGCTCAAATCAAGGGAATGAATACCAAAATAAATTTCAATAAATTAAAGATAGTAGTCAAGATTTAAAAAAAAGGGAGGGGGGGGGGTTCAATGCTTTAAATACATCATAGAGCATGGATACCTAAACAAAATCAAGGTAAGAAATACAAGAGAAAAGAAGTCAAACTCTCAAACAAGTTGTCCTTTTTCCTCTTGAAATTCCTTCTTAAAAATGCTCTCTCCTCTTCAAAAGTATCTTGGATCCTCTCATTCTATTCCTTCTTAGAGTTCTAGGTTTCGGAGGCTTCTTCTCCCCCTTTCAATTTATTGTGGACAAGACAAAGGGCCTTGAAAACACTTTAAATCTGCTGTGTAATGCTCTATCCCAATATAAATCGACGCTTGTTGTAATGCTAGATTGGTGCCGGTTGTATACTCATTCTTTAGGATCTTGAATTCTCACATTAAACTGGCACCTGTTTATTGTTACCACCGGCATTGGTTATTCTTGTTGCTTCAGCTCCCAAACTCTCTAGAAAAAGCTAATGCCTCTTTGATGGGTAATCTATGGCCTATTGATACGTGCAACAGACACCTGTATTGAATCTAATCGGGGCCTATTTTGTTTAGCTTATTGTCTCCAAACATTATGTTCCAAACTAGTGCTGATTTGATGCTCTTTTGCTGTGTTTTCACCTTGTTTCTCCAGTCATCCTCTACTTTTATATTCCACTGCCAAAACAAATGGCTTTTAGCTATCTTTTATTTGCAATATAGCAAAATTTGTAGTAAAAATTTGTTTTTTATTGCAGTTTTGAATTCCATGGCATATAAACTTTTTTTGTAACATTTTATTTTGCCATGACTATGTTTCTTTAGGCAAAAGTTCATTTTTACCACTGATTTAAAAATTGTGTGAGTAAAAATAATTTTTTGCCACAGAAATTTAAAATCGTTGGTAAAAGAATTTAATTACTCATAGTTTTTACTAAACTGTAGAAAAAGAATACTTTTTCTTCTTTTATCAAATATTAAAAAATGTCAACATAAAATGAAAGCTATCATTAGTCACTATGGTTGAGGTAATTGCTTATATTCAAGGAGTTATGAGTTCAAATCTTTATATTTACTATTCTATTCATTTTTATATAATTTTTTGGACCAACTATCTACATACATTTTTTGCCTTACTTTATTAGTTAGAACAAAATATACTTTCTACACTCAAACAAAGAGAAATAAAAATAGAAAGCAAAAGTACATAAACTTTAGTATACTCCATTTTGTGACTGTAATCTAGTGACTATGATATGGGGAGGGATATTTTTGTTACATTTTAAAATTTCTATGGCTTTTTTTTTTTTTTTGTTTTGAAGGGATGGGGACGGTGGGTTTAAATAGATGAAAAATATTATTTTATAATTGTAAAATTTTTATTTTTTTAAAAAAATTAGCCAATAAAGGAGGAATAAATAAGACTTTTGTGTGTATGTGTGTACGTGCGTGTGTGTGAGTTGTGTGTATATATACAACAAAATGCTTCAATAATAATTCAAATAGTGTTCGTTTATGTTCAAATTTGTTATAATACTTTTTTAGTGATTTTAACAAATCTCACGGTTGGATCGTTAATTTGATATATATATATATATATATATATATATATATATATATATATCTTTAAACACTAGATTTTCAGCTATTATATAGAAATTATAATAAATTATGGGGCAAAATATATCCAATTACTTTCAAATTCGGTCATAATATTTTTTTTACTTTTTAAAATAATTTTAATAAAACTAATGGTTGAATCATTAATTTGACATGCTTATCTTTGTAAATGCATTAGGTTATGGGCTTTTATATAAAGATTATACTAGATTATATAGTAAAATATATCCAATTACTTTCAAATTTGGTCATAATACATTTCTTAGCAATTTTGACAAATCTAATAATTGGATTCTTAAATTGATATGCTTATTTTTATAAATGCACTAGGTTTTAGGCTCTTATGTAGAGATTATACTAGATTATATGGCAAAATATATCCAATTACCTTCAAATTTGGTCATAATACATTTTTAAAATTTTAGTAAATCCAACTGTTGAATCATTAATTTGATGCACTTATTTTTATAAATGCATTAGGTTTTGGGTTTTTAGATAAAGATTATACTATATTATCTGGAAAAATATATCCTATTACTTTTAAATTTGGTCATAATACTCCCTTTTAACAATTTTAACAATGAATTGTTAATATGACATGCTTATGTTTATAAATGTTTAAGGTTACAGGCTTTTATATAAGGGTTACACTAGATTATGTGAAAAAATATATCTGGTTACCTTAAATTTGGCATAACACTTTTCAGTCATTTGAATAAATCTAATGCTTGGATCATTAATTTGGTATGCTTATGTTTAAAAATGTGCTAGATTTTAGGGTTTTATATAGAATTTATACTAGATTATGTGACAAAATATATCCGCTTACTTTCAAATTTAGTCGTAATACTTTTTTTTAGAAATTTTAACAAATCTAGTTGTTGAATTGCTAAATTGGTATGCTTATCTTTATAAATGTTCTAGATTTGGGGTTCTTATATAGAGATTGTGCTAGATTATGTGGCAAAATATATATCTTATTATCTTCAAATTTGGTCATAACACTTTATTTAGTTATTATAACAAATCTAATGGTTGGATTATTAATTTGATTTGCTTATGTATAAAAATGTGTTTTGTTATGGGATTTTATGTAGAGATTATGTTACATTATATGGAAAAATATTTTCCATTACTTTAAAATTTGGTCATAACATTTTATTTTAGTGATTTTAACAAATCTAACAGTTAGAACCATTAATTTGATATGTTATGTTTAAAAAGGGTTTGATTTTAGGTTTTTATATAAATATTATGTTGCAAAATATATCTAATTACCTTTGAAAATGTGTTAGGTTATGGTCACAATATCCTTCTAATATTGTAAATCTATAGAAAGAATATTTTTAGTGATCTAAATTCACACACACACACACACACACACACACACACACATATATATATATATATATATATTATACATATAGTGTGTGTATATATCACATACATTATTTTTTTATACTTAATTTATATAAAAAATAGATTTTGTTTAATTTGCCTTCAAATATGTTATTTTTATATTTATAATAATATATCTTTTATCGATTAGTGATCATTAATTGTGAAGCAAAATATAGATAATTTGTTAATTATATATGTATGTAAATTATATATATAAAGAATATATCTTAATTATTATATTAATATATATATATGTATATATACATATTTGCACATATATATTTATTTATTTATTAATTATTTTAAACAATTATAATTGTACAAGAAATATATATATATAAATATATAATGTAGAAAATTTATATTTAAAAATTAAAATATATATGACGGAAGGTAAAATAAATTGAAAAAATATATAAAATTTTATATATTCTAGAAAATTAGAGGGAGCGGTAAAACAATCTAATCCAAAATTTCATACTCCATCTTTTATTATATCCTTCGTTATCTTCTTTCCCATTCTGCCTTCCCACTTCTGGTGCAGCAGCTCCGTCATTGGTCAGAGCAAACAGAAGGATTCGGCTCTGGTTCCTAATCGTTCAGTTGAATTTTTCAAACTTATCCCCAAAATTTTGTAGCTAAATTGCATTGAAATTTTAGGGGATTTTTTTTTTCTATTTGCCAATAGGATATCTGATGCTTGCTTATGTGGTGGAACAATTATCTAGAAACTGAAAGGAACGACATGTAGCAGTGTGGCTCAGCTTTATTTAGTCTCAATTTTGTTCTGCGATGTCAGCGCCACTAGGTCCATTTGTGAGTAACATTCATATTTCTGTTCCTTTATTTTTATTTTTATTTTTTTGGATTTTATGGTGAATTTTGAACATTAGTTTTAATGTTGACAGAACTGAGCTAAAATTAGGGTTTTGCTTTCATATGCCAACTTCTATGCCTAGATTGATAAACCGTCACAAATTTGTTTTGCTTTAAATTTTAAACAAACTCAATTCTCAGGACAAGGATATTTGGGTTTCTGTAGTAATTAATTTGTTTCTTTTTGTGTATGTAAAAGTAAAAGAGGTTTTATTAATATGAATTTAATGAGGAAGAAAATGGAATTTTGCCTTTTCGTTGAATTTGGATTTATTTTTGAATCGTTTTTGTTTGTGTATGTAGCCTATTCCTATACCTATGGCCTAAGGTTTTATATTACTAATTCAAATTGTGTTTTTCTGAATGCGTCTTTGGAATTTTGGATTTGGTAGATTTGATTTTGAACGTTGCGGTTTGATTTTCTGTTTGAAGTGGCATTTTAATTGTAATAGGAGTTGTTTTGAAAGTTTTTTGGGGTTTTGTTTGTCGACGCAGCTTCAAAATTTTGAATCGTAGAATGTTTGGTAGTGTACTCAATTGGGACCTATTGTGAGCCTACTTTGAACCATTTTCTACTTCCAAAATAGATAGTCCATAGCGTAGTACAAATGTTTTGACGATTGCTCTTATCAGTTTGCTTTGAATTCTTCTGATTTCAATTTTGATTGTACATGATTTGGAAATATGGTTTAATTGTTAGTGGAACTAGAATAGCCACTATGGAATGCTATGTAATAGATGAAATAATTGGAAAAAATTACTATGATTGATATTTTTCGGTAATCAATGTCCACTTTTTAAAGGCTTAAGTGTCTCTATGTAGTTTGTTTTAATAGATCATTGAGTTTTACTCATAAGTTAGTAGATCTTTGAGTTTCACATTTATATGGTGCCAGATTTGAGATTTGTAACAATAGGCCTTTCTTAGGCAACCTTATAATAAAATGGCTAGCGTTGAACAATTTGAACATTTAAAATTCAAGCAGGGTAGTATAATGAATTAAAACATTGTTGAAAATTGGTATGTGATGGGTGAATGAAAAATTATGTTAATAATGAGGCACTCATAAATGATGAGAAAGTGAGAAGTATATTATAACCTATAACTCATGAACCATGATCTCCTATAACCTCTAGAGTTATTGAGGTAGTGGGAAAGTGGTTATCAAAAGGTTATGGAGATAGTGGAGGTAGTGAGAGTTACAATGATTTTGTAACCTTTAACCCTTCATATCTATAACCTATGCCATATTCATGATCCCACCACTTGCCTAGTTTATAAATAGGTGTCTCCTATTCTGTTTTTGTATGGGAAAAAAAACTCAGAAAAGGTCTCTCTCTTTTATCCATACACTTGCATATTTTATATATTATTCTAGTTTGATCTAGTTCGTCAAGTGAAGAGTTGTGTGCTAGTTGCTTCATCGTATCCGTTGTATCCTAGGAAATAGAGGATCATTTCAACCTCGAGCACACTTTCAAGAGGGGTTGAATCTTTTTTAAGGAGATTGTGTTGAACACAAGTCTCGGATTATCATCTTTATCTACTCCTTGTTCTGCTTTTACTTCATTTTGTATAATTATTTTGCTATATTGAATAATAATTTTGTATTTCTTATAGCTGTTTTGCTAACAATCTTAAAATAGATTTGTACGTATTCAATATGGTAATTGATGATTCGAATGTGCCTACCAGCGTTGGTTCCAATGGTTTAGGTTCTATGACTGCTACTATTTTGCAATTGCCTTCAGTGGTCAAACCCCATATGGTGTCCTCCAACCATAGTGAGAAACCCGAAAAGTTCGATGGTACGAACTTCAAGAAATAGCAACAAAAGATGTTATTCTATTTGACTACCTTAAATCATGTGAGATTGAAGGAGGATCCTCCAAAGTTGGCTGAAGAAGAGACAGATGTGCAAGCCATCAATGCGGTTGATGCTTGGAAGCACTATAATTATCTATGCCGAAATTTATGTCTTGAATGGCTTAAATAACTCTTTGTAAAGTGTTTACAGTGCACAAAAAACTTTAAAGGCACTATGGGAATCCCTGGACCGTAAATATAAAACGAAAGATGTTAGCGCAAAGAAATTTGTTGTTGGCAAATTCCTTCAATATATAATTGTGGGTGCTAACACTGTTATTTAAGGTTCTTTTGTGATACATTTTGTTCTATAACTAGTCATATTCCTTCATATTTGAGATTTTACCCTTGGAAAGGTATTTTGTTCATTATTTCAGATTTTAAGGGTAAAACGAAGCAAAAACATCGTAAAACAGAATAGAGGCAGCGCTGGCCAGGACAGAAGAACCGGCGCCGGCCATATGCTGATGACATAAACTTCGAGACGACGAAAAATTGTTGAACCAAGACCAGAATAGAATGGAATCGGTGCCGGCTGCAATCTGGACAACATGGTGCCGAAATCAGGAAAAATCGGCGAACGACTAGAGAAATAGAACACAACTGGCGTCGGCTCCAGTAGCCAAGGCGGCGCCGGTTGTGCTCTGAGGAAAAGGCGGGATTGTGATTTTTCTATGCGGTTTTTGGTAATTTGTGAAGTTTTAGTATCTTCCAACTTTTACTCGGCCAAGAACATTATACCAACGAGTTTAGACACTTCCCAAGCCTATAAATAGATGGAAAACACAAGGGAAAAAGAGAGAGTTCATTGATCACCATAGAAAATCACTCAAATCAAAGGAGGAATTCTTCAATTCAAGGAGGGTTGTGCAAGAAGGTCTTCAAAGGAAGAAGAAGGAGGCTTGTCTATGAGTGCTTTCTTTTACTTTTCTTTTTCTTGAACAATGATGTATTAATTATTTTATTATAATTCGACATTGTTTTAGGTATTCAAGATTTTTAGAGTTATTTGACATTTTGATTAATTGATTGTTCTTCTTGGTATTTAATTACTTGGGCGTATTACGAGATTAGTTGGTTATTTCTTTTCATTAACTTGCTAGACCAAAGAGGTTGATGGTGGTTTCAATTGATTAATTTCATATTTATTGGCTGTTAACTTGCTAGACCAAAGAGGTTAATTGCTGAGGATTGAGTAATTAAAGGTTAATTAATGTTTGCCAGACCAAGGACTCGTTGATTAATTTCATGCTTTAAATTTGCCAGACCAAGAAAATTTAATTAAGGATTGTGTTTAATGCATCTTTTGGGTGAATTAGTTGAGACAAACCAAGTGATGCTAATTTATCTAGAGGATAGTGATTTCATGGATTGAGTATTGAAGTGAATCTACCTTCATCATTCATAATGCCAAGAGAATAATTGGTTATGATAATGGTTGGATACTTTAAGATCATTTTTATCTAAACAATGTCTTGAGTTACATAATTCTCCATCATTGACATGTATATATTTTTATTTTTATTTTATTTTGTTTTATTTTGTTTTATTTTATTTCATTTTTTCCTTTGTTGAGTCGGTTAAACAATAAAAGAAAAGGGATTAATGCATACTTGTTCATTGAGGATTGACACTCGTTTGAATCCTATGCTATGTTAATGATGAGTACGCTTGCTCATATGTGTAATTTGGGTTTAATGTTTTAATGTAAACTTGATTGGGAATGTGCTTAGTTTTTATATGATTTTTTATACCCAAATCCATACGCATCAAGTTTTTGGCACTGTTGCCAGGGAACAATATCATGAAAGCTTAGATTTTGCTGATTTAACCATGTAAATATGTAAATATGCAAATATGTAAATATGTATACTTGTTCTTTCTGCAAAAAAAGGTGCTATCTTTTGTATTTTGTGTATGAATACCCTTGTAACCTAACCTACTAAGTTTAACTATGTTCTACTAACTAACTTTGTATTGTTTTAATTTTGTTGTAATCATTAATTATGTATCTAACTTACTTCTTATTTTTCTAGGCGTTATCTCTGGTACATGACCCGAAAATCTGAAGGCGTGATAGTCGATTTTGACCGCAAAATCGAAAGGACATTATCAAAGATCTGCCGAACAATCCAAAGGAACTTAATCGTCGAAATGGATGGTGCTCAAAACAACAATGCTGGAAATAGGAGGGTTATAGATGACTTTGTAAAACTTGCAATCTCGGGCATAGGCTCGAGTATTACTAGGCCTAGGGTGGATGCGAATAATTTTGAAATAAAGCTCAACATTATCCAAATGGTTCAAAATATGGTCCAATTCGATGGGCTACCTAAAGAAGATCCCAATGCTCATTTAGCTAGTTTTCTTGAGATTTGTGATACTTTTAAGATGAATGATGTTTTGGAGGATGCCATAAAGTTAAGACTCTTTCCTTTTTCTTTGAGAGATAGAGCCAAATCTTAGTTAAAGTCTTTACCTACCGGTTCCATCACTATTTGGAATGCCCTAACTGAAAAATTTCTGGCCAAATATTTTCCTCCAGGTAGGACAACTAAACTTAGGAACGAGATATTTACCTTCCAACAATTTGACTCTAAGCCCTTATATGAAAGTTGGGAGAGATTTAAGGAGATGTTAAGAAAATGCCCATATCACGGATTTGAGCTAGGAATGCAGATGCTTATCTTTTTGAATGACCTCACGTTTGCGACACGTCAAGTGGTGGAATCTTCTGTAGGGGGTTCCATCAATTATAAGACCCCGGAATAGGTATTTGAGCTTATTGAAAATTTGGCTTCTAATAACTATTCTTGGGGCAGTACAAGGTCTAGAGTTCGTGTGCAAGGAGTACACAAGGTGGATGTTGTGGCAGCACTGGAAGCTAAGGTGGACGCCTTAACCCAAAAGATGGAATAGATGGTGATGCCTCAAGGCAAGGTGTTAAACGTAAGTTGTGATTTCTGTGGAGAGGGATACCCCAATCATGAATGCTAAAATATGGGGTCACTCCAAGAAACTTCCGAACAAGCGGCTTTTGCAGGTAATGTCTAGCCAGGCAACAACTCTTATAGCTCTAGCTATAATCCTGGTTGGGAAAATCACCGTAATTTCTCTTGGAGCAATGGAAATCAACCTAGGCAAGGTTCTTTCAATTTTGGAGGCAATCAAAGGAGTCAAAACCCCATGAACAATACTGCAGCACAAAGCCACCATTTGAAGAGTTGATTGGCCAATTGGTAAGTACCACAAAGACTAAGTTCTAAGGGGTCAATGTGACAACAAGGAACCTAGAGGCCTCCATGCGCACTCTGGAGAACCAAATTGGTCAGTTAGCTAAACTACTGGGAGATCGTCAAGATGGGACTGCCAGGAAATACGGAGGAAAATTTACGGGATCAAAGCCGTGGAAAGCATTGAAGCCAATTTTTCTGTTTACTTTACTTTCAATTTTATGATTGAGACAATTTTTACTTTTGTCGTTTTGGTTGATTATTTTCATGAATTACAGTGCATTGTTCATCATTATTGCATGTTTCTCATTTTTTTATTAAAAAAAAAATTTGGAGAACCGGACAGAACAAAGCCGGCGCCGGCTATAGCTAGGACCGGCGTCGATTCATGTCGGGTGAGGCACTCTTATAGGCCATTTTAGCCACTTTTTCTTCAAAATCTCCAATCTCCCTCTCAAATTCTCTCTAACCCACGCCGGCTTCACATTCCCCACTTCCCAAAATTTGATTTTTCACTTCCTAAACACTTCTATAACATCTATCTACTTCTCTTTTGTTTATCCTATGGATTAAAAATCTCAAAATATTTCATTTTTTACAATAATATCATATTCAATCCATGAGCAAGGAGCTTGGATTTCTGCAAAAAGCTTACATCTTTTGCTTTCCCATGCATATATGAGCACAAATGTATGATTTTTATTCAATTCCTACAGTTAAAATGGTGTAGATGATTTTTTCTAATCTTAGGGACAATTATGGCTGAAAATTGGGATTGTGTATGCTAGCTTGAATTATGCATTACTCCTTGAAGCTTCATGAGTTGGATTAGATTAGGGGTTAATGATTCTTTGATACTTGATTCATGCATATGATCATGAGGGGCTTCATGCATATAGCTAAGGGTGGAATTGTGGCTATTTTGTGATGGAAGGTGCATTGTTTTTCACGTAATGCCATGATGATGCCTTCATTAACATGATCATGTCTACTTACATGCATTGAGGATATTCAACACATTTATGCTTTATAGGGAACTTTACATGTATTGTTGCAGGTTGTGTTGAATTGATTGGAGGTGATTGAATTGATTGTTGGTTGGAGTGTGATATATATTGAAGGAGTTTGGGTTGTGTGGTTGTGAGATTGGTTGAGGGTTGAGTGAGATTTGAGGAGTGTGTTTGTAAAGGGTAGTTGGCCCCGTGTCAAGTCTTTGAGCTCAATTGTTCTCTCTTCCTATTTTCACCACTCATTGATATCATGTCTAGAGCAAGGGGTCATTCTTCTAAAAGGGCAAGGGCTTCCTCTTCCTCAAATCCTTCATCCGTCGATCTTTTATTCCTTAGACCTTTTGAGTTTATAGATGCATTTTGTGAGGAATGGTACAATAGGAGAGCATCCAATAAAATCATTTTCGAGCCTACTTTCGTACCCACCCTAGACCATGCACTCAAATTGGGAATGATGTTTAGAAGACTAGTATGGGGGTCGATAGTACAACTGAAAGGGAAGTATTGTCTAGTGCTCATTAAGGAATTTTATGCCAATATGGTTGACAAGGGCAATAAACACCTTCCCCATATTAAAATGAGAGTGAAAGGAATCCCCATTGTCATCACCCAAAATTAATTAGCTAACCTCCTTCAGGTATTTGATGATGATTCTTGGCAAGGGATGGATGTGAATAATCAAAAAATTCTTTCGACCCAAATTGGGATGCTAGCGGGACTAGAGCCACACTAGGGTTGTATAAGCATAATGCATTTCAAGCTAATAGTTTCTACTCGAACAATGATCTTGCTGCCAACTTTAGAGCTCTAGTCTATATGTTTGGGTTCAATGTTGTATCCCGTGCTAGTAGTTTTAATGAGACCCGACTTATTGACACTTATATTTTACATCGAATGATGAACACACTGCCTATCCCTCTTGCACCCTTGATCATCTAATATATTAGGGATGTTGTTCATCACCGTCTTTCTACAAAAGCCTTCGTTTTTCCCTTAGTTATAATAAAAATTCTGAAAGACTTTGGTGTTAGTCTTGAGGGAGAACTGATAGAGGCCACCATTGAGCACGATATGGTGATTGAACAAACTCTGATGAGTTACGGGGTATAAGTACAGCCAGGAGTTGAAGAAGTGACTAACTCCCTTTGAGCTTAGACATCCCGGTCAGGTTAGGCCACCCACCGTGGAGGAGGAACACCCACTACCATTGCCAGCACGTGCACAAGCTAGCAGTTCTTAGTCCCAACCCCGGACTGACTTTGATACTACCGTGCTGGGACGATTAGACCAGCAAATAGAGATGCTCCTACGCTTGCAAGGTACTATGGATGACATGGTGAGATAGCAAGCTACTATGGAGCAACAATTGGTCAAATGGAGGCAGCATTCTTTTGGGCAACAAGGTGGTGCGGGAATCTCCACACCGGTTGATGATGATGCACATGATGAGGAGGATTGATGATGCTTGTCTACATTTTCTCGATCACTCTTGTTTTTCCTTTCTCTTTTAATGTTTTTTTTTCTTTTTCGTAGTTTTTGATTTCTTCTTTTTTTTTCTGTTCTGTACTATTTTCTTTCTTTTGTTTTTGATTTATTTTCTTTTCTTGTTTTTATGCTTTGGTGTGCTCTTTTGTATTTTTCTTTTTAGGTACTTTGCCAATACCTCGTTCTTCCAGCGTTCAGCTCTTGTACAGCACAATGCAAAATGAATAGAAGTTTGTTTCTTTTTATCTCTTCTCCTTTATATTTTTTTGTCCCATGGCATTGTTTATTCTTTGTTCTATTTCTTTGGCCATTGAGGACAATGTCCAATTTAAGTGTAGAGGAGTGCTTCAATTGAAAATTCTTCTATGCATCATTCTTGTATCCTTTATCCTTCTTGTAAAACCAAAACCAAAAAAAAAAAAAAATTCAAAATTTCTCTGATTTTCTTGGAGATTTCAAGCTATATTTTTAATGCATGTCTTTATGATGGATTATAAAGCATATGTTATAGATCATTTATGGTTTATGCATGACTTTTTGCACGCACTTGGACAAAGTTGTTCTTGATCAAATGTTTTGCATTGTTCTTAAACCTGTTTTTCTACTAAAATTCATTGAGCATTCTAGAACTTACTTGAGTACCTCTTGAGGCAAAATAAGAAAGACAATCATGATTTAACTTAAGGATGACGACAATAGGCCTTCTTTTGATAGTTTGAGCTTTTCAAGCCTACTTATTTTTTATATTATCCCTAGTGCCTATTTATTTTGAGTCTAAATTATTAATTTCTTTCTTTGTCCATTGCTTATTTTTGAGAATTTGAATAATTTTTCAAATCTTTATGCTATTGATGGATGAGAAAGTACATGAAGGAGAATGTGAGAGAGAGTACTTGGAGAAAGATCATGATTTGTTACTTTCAGTCATGTATCAATAGTGTGTTGAGTTGGAGAAAGGAAAGAAAAAGAAAAGAGAGAGTGAAAACAAGAAAAGAAAAACAAAAGTTGCTAGAAAGAATGGGAAGAGAAAAAATGAAAAAGAAAAGAACAGCAGCAGTGAAAACAAAAGAGGAGTGAAAGAAAATAAAATCGAAAAAAAAGAAGAAAAGAAAGATCACAAAAGGAATGGTGATTGAGTTGTAAAAGTTGAGTTCATATCAAATTTTTGACACCATTGCTGAAAAATATGAGTGATCTTGTGAAAAATAGAGGAGAATTGATGAAGAAAGTAAAAAAATGAGAAGAAGAAAAAAAGAGAGAGAAAAATGTAGGATTTGCTTGAGTTGAGTTGTAATTGCTGAATAAGGTTATGGTTTGATTGATTTTTGGAATAGGAGAGCAAGAAAAGTTGAAAATTATTGATTCATTTTGTTTATCATTTTCTTGCGAACTCTCAACTTCTTTGATTTTGATTCTCCTATATCCTTCGTTTGATAAGCTACATTACAAACCTTTAGCCTTACATTACAAGCTTAAAAGTCCTACTTGACCTAAGTAGAATCATGATATGTCCCCGATTAGTGGAGAGAGTGTATGAAAGGTAAACCTATCGAATGCATATCCTTTTTAAGCTAAATTCTTTTCAATGGTTTGAAAATATTATGAACTCTTGAGATGGTTCTACTAAGTCATTTATTACTTACACAAGTCTTGCATTTGTTGTGAAAGATGTAGTAGCATGTGTTTTATGTTATTGAATGAAGAAAGCATTAAGGATATTATTTTGAAATTAATTGAGTGATTTGATTAAACATTGTGTTTTCCTACTTGTCTTTGATACTTTGCTTGAGGACAAGCAAAGAGCTAAGTGTGGGGGAATATGCTAGAGGCTAAATTAGTTATACTTGTCCTAGTTATTTGAGGTTCTTTTGCGATACATTTTGTTCTATAATTAGTCATATTCCTTCATATTTGAGATTTTACCCTTGGAAAGGTATTTTTTTCATTATTTCAGATTTTGAAGGTAAAATGAAGCAAAAACGTCGCAAAACAGAATAAAGGCGGCGCCGGCCAAGACAGCGGAACTGGCACCGGCCAGATGCTGATGACATGAACTTCGAGGCGACAAAAAATTATTGAACCAAGACCAGAACAGAATGGAACCGGCGCCGGCTCTAGTAGCCAAGGCGGCGCCGGCTGCAATCTGGACAACATGGTGTTGAAATCGGATAAATCGGCAAACGACTAGAGAAACAGAACACAACCGGCGCCGCTCCAGTAGCCAAGGCGGTGCCGGCTGTGCTTTGAGGAAAAGGCGGGATTGTAATTTTTCTATGCGGTTTTTGGTAATCTATGGAGTTTTAGTATCTTTCAACTTCTACTCGGCTAAGAACATTATACCAATGAGTTTAGACATTTCCCAAGCTTATAAATAGATGGAAAAAACAAGGGAAAAAAGGAGAGTTCATTGATCACCATAGAAAATCACTCAAATCAAAGGAGGAATTCTTCAATTCAATAAGGGTTGTGCAAGAAGGTTTTCAAAGGAAGAAGAAGGAGACTTGTCTATGAGTGCTTTTTTTTACTTTCTTTTCTTTTTCTTGAACAATGATGTATTAATTATTTTATTATAATTCGACATTGTTTTAGGTATTCAAGATTTTTAGAGTTATTTAATCTTTTGATTAATTGATTGTTCTTCTTGGTATTTAATTACTTGGGCGTATTACGAAATTAGTTGGTTATTTCTTTTCATTAACTTGCTAGACCAAAGAGGTTGATGGTGGTTTCAATTGATTAATTTCATATTTATTGGCTGTTAACTTGCTAGACCAAAGAGGTTAATTGCTGAGGATTGAGTAATTAAAAGTTAATTAATGTTTGCCAGACCAAGGACTCGTTGATTAATTTCATGCTTTAAATTTGCCAGACCAAGGAAATTTAATTAAGGATTGTGTTTAATGCATTTTTTGGGTGAATTAGTTGAGACAGACCAATTGATGCTAATTTATCTAGAGGATAGTGATTTCATGGATTGACCATCGAAGTGAATCTACCTTCATCATTCATGATGCCAAGAGAATAATTAGTTATGATAATGGTTGGATACTTTAAGATCATGTTTGTCTAAACAATGGCTTGAGTTACATAATTCTCCATCATTGACATGTATATATTTTTGTTTTTATTTTATTTCATTTTTTCACTTTGTTGAGTCGGTTAAATAATGGAAGAAAAGGGATTAATGCATACTCGTTCCTTGAGGATCGACACTCGTTTGAATCCTATGCTATGTTAATGATGAGTACACTTGCTCATATGTGTAATTTGGGTTTAACATTTTAATGTAAACTTGATTGGGAATGTGCTTAGTTTTTATATGATTTTTTATATCCAAATCCATACGCATCAAGGAGCTCATTGTTAAACTTCATATTGAAGAAGAAAGTAAAGACAAAGAGCATTCCTATTGCTACTAAGGCAAATATTGTGGAGCATAAGCAAGGGCAAAGCTTAAGAGGAAAGAAGGCCAAATCTATAATTGGTGTGAAAGGAGGAATCACGAAATATAAGTTTCAAGGAAAATGCTTTAATTTTGGCAAAATGGGTTACAAGTCTGCTGATTGTAGACTCCTAAAGAGGAAGAAAAATCATGAGACAAACATGATTGATTATATCTCCAAAGATCTTTCAGAGATGAACTTTGCTGCTATTGTTTCTGAAGTGAACTTTATTGGGTCAAATCCAAAAGAGTGATGGATAGATACTGGTGCCACTAGGCATGGTTGCACTAAAAAAGAGATGTTCACTATGTTTGAAATGTTTTGAAGGAGAAAAAGTATTTATGG
Organism: Voacanga thouarsii; assembly: GCA_026120185.1. Classification (NCBI taxonomy): domain Eukaryota; kingdom Viridiplantae; phylum Streptophyta; class Magnoliopsida; order Gentianales; family Apocynaceae; genus Voacanga; species Voacanga thouarsii. The sequence continues at coordinate 15,220 of JANUWF010000710.1, read as the reverse complement.
GGAATTCTGCTTCTACTCCTATAGAAGGACAAGGAAAGGTCTAAATGATGTGTTCTATATGCCATAAGTTCGCAAGAACTTAGTGTCAGGGTCATTACTGAACAAACATGGATTTCGCATGGTGTTTGAATCCAATAGAGTTATTTTGTGTAAATCTAGAATGTATGCGGGAAAAGGTTATGCAACTACAGGGTTGTTCAAATTGAATGTAATGACTATTATCAATAAAGAGTCTTTTGCTTATTTGCTTGAGTCTTCCAATGTTTGGCATGGTAGACTAGGATGTGTTAATTATAATATAATGCATAGATTAATTAACTCGGATCATATTCCTCTGTTCCAAATTGTTTTGAAAAGAAAATGTGAAATTTGTGTTGGTCTTCATTTCAATCAATTGAAAGAAACACCGAATCTCTTGAATTGATTCATAGTGATGTTTGCGATTTAAAATTCGTTTAAACAAGAGGTGGTAATAAATATATTATTACCTATATTGATGATAGTACAAAATACTGTTATGTGTATTTGGTTAAAATCAAAGATGAAGCTTTAGAGAAGTTTATTCTCTACAAGAATGAAGTTGAAAATCAACTTAACATGATAATTAAAAGGTTGAGAAGTGATAGGGGTGGTGAATATGAAACACCAATTGGAGAATTCTATGAACAACATGGAATTATACATGAAGTAACTTTACTTTATTCTCCTCAATCAAATGGTGTCGCTGAATGTAAAAATTGCACTTTAAAAGAAATGATGAATGCGATGATAATGAGTTCAGGATTACCTCAAAATATGTGGGGTGAAGCAATTTTGTCTAGTAACTACTTATTGAATAGGATACCCTGGAAAAAAGAAAGATGCAACTCCTTATGAGTTATGGAAAGGAAGGCAATCGTCTTACAAACACTTGCGACTATGAGGGTGTTTTGCAAAGGTAGTTGTTCTAATAGCAAAGCGAACAAAGATAAGATAGGTCCTAAAATTGTAGACTGTATCTTTTTTGGCTATGCACATAATAGTAATGCTTATCGGTTTCGTATGCATGCGTCTAAAATTTTAGAAATACACAAGAACACGATAATGGAATCAAGGAATGTATCATTTTTTTGAAAATATATTTCCTTGTAAATCCAATAGTGGAGAAAGTTCGTCTAATCGAACGTTTGACACTATGAATCAAGAGAAGAATGATGAAGGAAATCGATTCATCCCATGAAATTGAGTTAAGGCATAGCAAAAGAATGAGGGTAGAAAAATCATTTGGAGATTATTTTCTCACTTATTTGTTAGAAAAAAAAGAAAGCCACAAACATATTTAGAGGCAGTGAATTCCTCCGAAGGTCCTTTATGGAAACAAGCCATAAGAAGTGAATTTGATTTTATTATACAGAATCACACTTGGGAATTAGTAGATCTTCCTCTTGGTTGTAAACCTTTAGGGTCTAAATGGATTTTTAAAAGGAAAATGAAGCCCGATGGATCCATTGACAAGTATAATACTAGACTTGTAATCAAGGGTCACAAACAACAGGAAGGTTTAGGTTACTTTCATACTTATTCTCCTGTAATGAGAATAACTTCTATTAGAATGATTCTTGCTATTACAGCTTTAAGAAATTTTGAGATACATCAAATGGATGTAAAAATAGCTTTTTTAAATGGGGATATAGATGAGAATGTTTATATGGAACAACCCGAGGGTTTCATAGTCCCCAGAAAAGAAAAGAAAGTCGGTAAGTTGGTAAAATCACTGTACAACTTGAAACAAGCACCGAAGAAATAGCATGAGAAATTTTATAATGCAACAATTACCAGTGGATTTAAAATCAATGAATGCGACAAGTGTGTTTATACAAAATAGACAAAAAATTGCTATGTCATTTTATGTCTTTATGTAGATGACGTGCTTATTGTTGGTAGTGATGACCAAATGGTTCAATCAACCAAAAATATGTTAAATTCAAAATTTCACATGAAAGACATGGGACTTGAAAATGTGATTTTAGGAATTAAAATCATAAGATCATTAGAGGGTTTTATTCTGAGCTAGTCTCATTATGTAGATAAAATTCTTGAAAAGTTTAACAAGAATGATACTAGCTATACTAGAACACCATTGGATAATAGTCTTCATTTATCCAAGAATAGAGGAGAGAGTATTACTCAAGTGGAATATTCTAGAGTTATTAGAAGTCTAATGCATTTAATGAGTTGTATGAGACCAGATATTACATATACAGTTAGTAAACTTAGTAGATACACAAATAATCCGAGTGTAGACCATTGTAAAGCATTAACAAGGGTACTTAGACACCTACGATATACTCAGAATTTTAGACTTCATTATACAATATATCCGACTGTTCTTGAAGGATATATTGGTGCAAATTGGATATCTGGTACAAAAGTTTCAAATTCCACTAGTGGATATATGTATACACTAGCTGGTGCAGCTGTGTCTTGGAAATCCTCGAAACAAACTATTGTTGCTAGATCCACAATAGAATCTGAATTTATAGCTTTGGATAAATATGGTGAAGAAGCCAAATGGTTGCATTATTTTCTAGAGGACATTCCAAGATGGGAAAAGCTTGTGCCACCAATTTGTATTTATTATAATAGTCAATCAGCTATTAGGAGAGTGTAGAGTAACATGTATAATGGCAAGTCTAGACACATACGTTGAAGACACAATACCATTAGACAACTACTCTCAATGGGAGTTATCTCCATTAAATATGTAAAGTCAAAGATAACATTGCGGATTTATTAACCAAATGGTTGAATAGAGAGTTAGTTGAAAAGATAACAAAGGGAATGAGATTAAAAATCGCTAGAGAATAAGTTTTATGAAGGAAACCCAACCTAGTTGACTGGAGATCCCAAGATCTAGGTTCCATGGGACAACCTAGTCATAAGATTGAATGTGGTCATTATGGGGGATAACCTCAACCCATTCCTATAAGGAAACAATGATGTTGAAGGGATAAGGATAGAATTGTGTTGGTTTAATGATTCTTAAGTAAGTAATTAATTTACTTGAGACTTAAGTAAATCACCAATGTGAGAGAGAAGTGGGGCCGCTTCAAAGGAGAATTTGTGTAAGGCATAATTCTCTAGAAACTCTTGCGAGAACCAGGTTGATGTTCATGGCCAAAATGGATATAATCATGAGAGTAGATCAAACTAAGAAAATGATTCTTGTGTGAAGTATATGTTTCATTTACACAAAGCAGGACAGTTCAAGGACATCATGTCTACTGGATAAGTAGTAAAGAGCATATATTTGACAAAGAAAGGTTCAAGGGGTAACACGTACCTATCCTATGTAGGTTTTAGTCATGGAACACTGTGTCGAGTCAAAGTCAAAATAAATTTTCATCCATGTGGGGGATTGTTGGAAATTGGAATGTGATGGGTGATTGAATTTTTTTTTTAATAATGAGTTACCCATAAATAATGAGAAAGTAGGAGGTATATTATAACCTACAACCCATGAACCATGATCTCCCATAACCTCTAGAGTTATTGAGGTAGTGGGGAAGTGCTTATCAAAAGATTATGGAGGTAGTGGAGGTAGTAGGAGTTATAATGAGTTTGTAACCTTTAACCATTCATATCTATAACCTATGCCATATTCATGATCCCACCACTTGCATAGTTTATAAATAGGTGTCTCATATTCTGTTTTTGTGTGGAAGAAAAAAACTCAGAAAAGCTCTCTCTTTTATCTATACACTTGCATATTTTATATAGTATTCTAATTTGTGGTTTATCAAGTGAAGAGTTTGTGCTAGCTGCTTTATTGTATCCGTTGTATCATGAAAAACAGATAATCATTTCAACCTCAAGCACACTTCCAAGAGGGGTCGAATTTGTTTTAATGAGATTGTGTTGAACACAAGCCTCAAATTATCATCTTCTTCTACTCCTTATTCTGGTTTTACTCCATTTTGTATAGTTGTTTTGCTATATTGATTAATTATTTTGTATTACTTATAGCTATTTTGTTAACAAACATTTTGATTACTCACAATCTAATTTAGCTCTAGAGTTTCAATCTCACAAATCTTAGGACATGTCATGTGTAATTACTAATAAATTATTACTCCTTGCTAAGGCAATTATCTACAGTCCCAAAGAAGAACTTAATCCATTCACCATAATGTGCATGATTCTCATACTGTGAAATATCATCATTAAATGCATTTCAATGGATATCAGGTTCCTGCTTCTGTTAATTGTAGACTTTTGGAACATCAAAGGAAAGAAGTGAAGTTTTTGTACAATTTGTATAAGAACAACCATGAAGGTGTTCTGGGAGACGGCATGCGAGTTTTTTATTTTCTCCATTTACCATATGGGTTAGGTACAGTATTGTTGCATAAGGAATTTATATTCTTATATGGAGAGTGGACTTTGAGCAATAATGCTCTTGTAGCATGGTTGCAACGCAATCATTCTTGGGGTTTACTTGTGTAACATTACTACATGTAGTAGTATCGAGATTTAACTACTGTCATGCTTGCCTAGCTCACTACAAATCTATCTTTGTGGTCCCATTCACATAAAGACAGGCAGGTCAAGCAATTCTTTTGGGATAGGTATATCTAGTTAGGAATTTGATAGGTTTCTGATTCAATTCACCAAGATAGTTTAGATTCTAATGCAAAAATTATCTAATCATCTAAGTTGTTAGTGAAGCTATTCTTTGAATAGGCATCTTGAGAGTTTAATTATTGGGGGATTATTTCTGGTTTGGGGGTTGGAGGAGCTGGTTTGAATCATAACTTGTATAAAGACTTGCCAAGCTCAATGTAGTATTAGATCAATTCTGCTAGTGTATGACCTATTGGAATTTGAGTTGTCAAGTATAAATGTTTTTCTTCCTTATGTCAATATTTCACTGAATTCATTTTGGCATAAAGTGCAGCATTTTAAATACGGAGCTGCCTCAAAATTCCAACTTGAATCCAACAACTGTTTTACCACAGGTGAAATGTGTATTGAAAGTTAATCTATCTAATTCCAAATTTATTCATTTGCTTGCCTAAATGCTAATTCAAACATGAAAGCAATTTTTAGAATTTTTTTAGTCCCGTTAGTAGCATCACAGGAAGAATTTTTTGTTATTTTCTGCATATCGTATGTCCAAGTAGAGTTAAAATTGATGTTTATTCATAGCACCTCTAAATCCCATTCCAAATTTGTTTGTTTTTGCCTATAGAGGAAATTCCTTTTGATTTGAGGAGGTGATTGAGAGATTCAAGGAGAATTGCAAATTGTGATACTACTGGGGAACAACCTGAAATATTTCGAGTTTGTTGTAAGGTAACTTACAAGAGGTTAGTGTATGTAGCTATGGATAGGGGATTTTTCAATTTGTTGTTTAGTGCAATTAAATCTTACTTCTAGATCTGGAAACTGTAGCCATTTAACAAAATCTTAATTTTTTTTTCTTATTTGGAATTAGTTTTTTTTTTTTTTTGGGGGGGGGGAAAGCAAGGGGTGCCTTAATTGAAGGAAATTTACATCTTTGTTAAAAGATGTAAAGTTACATGATCTTGAATTATTAGTGATCTCCTACATTAGCTACTTTTTCTTACACACAAAGGGTAGATGTTACAAATAGTTCAACTAATGTACATTTGTACGGTGGGAATAGTCTTGATGGTACTCAAGTTGTTGATACAAGCATTTTTTATGCCTATGAGACCCATTAGAAGAAGTTGATATAGGGAATTAATGTGGAAATGACACGTTTGATGCAACAAGGGCGGATTCACAACCAACTAATGAAGCAGGTACATATTATAGCAAAAAGTATTCGCCACAGTTTCACGACAATGGATAACTTTTTACAATGGTCGTAGCACCCGCACCATGGAAACTATGATTTCTCTGTGACGAAAACATATTTGCCACAGTTTTAGATCAATTTACAACACTTTTTATAGCATTGCCAAAAACTAATTTTTTTTTGGGTAGTGTTCTGCACAAAAAAAGGTAATTATTAGGGAAATTTAAGTCACAAAATTAACACAAATGACTAAGAAATATAACAATAATGAGCACTCATCAATAAGTATCCATATGCTCATGCTACTTTTGTAGCTCAAGATCATTAACACTAGTATGATACAGGATGTTGTGTTGCTATCTTCCTTGGTACTTCTTATGGACTTCATGCTCTTTAGCAAAAGGATCAATAGCTGGAGCTAGTGAAATATGAGCATCTAGCATGTAGAGCACTTTTTCAATTTGAGAACGATTCTCAAATTTCTATATTAATCCAAAAAGTTGGACTTGGTGAGCTTGTTCATTTCCAGTATGCTATATAGGTTCAAATTAGTTGACATGATGCAAATATCCTAGATGAAAGATAAGAGTCATTAGATATTGTATATGCACATGAGATGGAATTTATTTGGTCTTTAATTAAGTGCATACTTACTCCACTATTTTATTCAAACTAATTGCCCCCATTATTAATTCAGCAAAGCCTGTTGGATGCTTTCCTAATGAACTGTATCCAAATTCCTCATGAATGACCTTGGATGTGCCCAACAAATTATTTTTAAGTTAATGGTAGGTATCAAATACTAATTGCATCAAATACAACTACCAAATTATTTAAGTGATATAAGCATCATTTAATCTTAAAGCATTTATTGCTAGCCTAACATTGCCTCTAATATTCTTCATGCTTAGGTATGCCTAATCGGGATAAAGATATTAGTAAAATCCAATCCATTAATTCGAAATCAAATTCCATAGTTTGAACATACTTAATGTTAAGCAGGTTTGGGTGTGCCGAACAACATTGTCTAAAAAAAGAGCTCTCGTTCTTACTATATTAATAGAAGGCTTCTTGATTTAATATACTTTGAGGGATTTTATCCTATATTAATAGTCTCATTGTTTGGCATTCCAAAAATTAATAAATTGACTAAATGGTAATAATCACAATTACGTGCCTTGGTTATAGACTTTACTAGATTAATTTCCTTGAACTAAATAGGAAATTAATTTGGTCAAACCTATGTGTTCATGCATGTTAGGAAGAAGATCTTATTATCCTCTTGTTCTTGGTCACCATTTCCGTAAACTTGTAAATATCTTCTAATCCTATCTAACATACATAATCTAATAACATAAATTTCTAATGAAGAAACCTCGAGTTACATTCGAGGGGAATTAGATGAAAATATAAGTTACACAAGAATTATAGAGAAAGCAAGACTTGCTTGTCCTATTTATTTTAAACCAATTTAGTAAACAAGCATATAACAAAATTAAATTGGTTCTTAGTCCATAACCAAGTTACCATGCTAAGACATGCTCCAAGCATAATAAACACGAAATATAAATCGAAAATCACAGTTTTAGAAAAATAGTAAGTTTAAAATCAAAATTTGAAAAACTCTTTGGGTGTTTTTAGAATAAAGAAAATGTGTTCAGTGAGTTAAAATTTTCTTTTTAAATTAAAACCGATGCAGGGCTTTCTAAAGACGATATAATTGGTACCGGCTTTAGAGCAAAATCTGAGCCTGCCCCCGGCTTCACCAAGCCAGTTGCCAGCTTGAAACATTGCTTAAGTCGGCCCCCAACATCACAAAGCTTGTTGTTGGCCTGAACTGCTTCTAGTCGATATTTGGCTAGAAAACCTACAATTTTTTTTAATGTTTTTGCTTTCCTAAAACTGATATTATGATCTATATCAAAATAATTTCTGCTAACTCATCACGCCTATGCAATGCACACGAGGATTCAACAAAGCTCACAAGAATTTCAAAAATTCTTTTACTAAATAAAATTCCATAAACCTATGCACTGGACAAAACTCACAAAACCTAATTATGAATGCTATTAAATAAATTATAAGAGGCTCTTATATGTGTTTAACGATCACAAAGTGATGCAGAATCGAAAAAGGTTTCATAAAGGATCAAAAAAATGAATCAAACAAAAGACTTATAAAGATATATATGAGATGACTCTAATACCACTATAGGAATTCGCTCATGTGAAATAAAGAATTGCAATGGAAAAATAAAGGTAAATTCCATCCCTAGATCACTTGTATGCAAACAAAATGGGTTAAAGAGGAGATTGTGGATTACATTAAACGATATTGTAGCTTTCAAAATTTTTGAAATCTCTACACTAGCATGATCTCCACTAGAATTCTGTGATTTTGTAATTCCAGAATCCACCACTCCAATGATCAACCTCCTTATTCAACTAGTTCAAATCCACCATTGTGTCCCAAGGGTAGAGGCACCTCTAATAGAGTCCACGCAATGACTGTACTCAAGCTAGACATCATTACTATGCTAGTAGTTAGTATGGCAGTTGTAGGGTTTTATTATTTTGTTTTAGAGAAGAAGAAGGAAGACTCTTCAGCACTGTCTCACTAAAGATGGGTTTTTTTATCTATGTGTCACAAGTCCACTGTATTTGGAAGACACATAAAGCCATTTTGTCAAATTATTATGGGCTTAGGATATTGTAATTGTAGTTAGACATCATAAGGTTTAATAATTGTAATTGAACCGCTTTAATTATAACCACTTTATAATTATCTCATAAAATTATTTCTTATTATAAATAAATCCTATAATATTACTATATAATATTTTGAGTACTAATTCCACTATTGTGTGTGACCTATTATATAACATCCCACTACCTATGTACTTTGAAAGGTAGGATGTTGCCCTATTTATAGGACTAGAGGTTTTTATAACGAGTTGATAAAACACAAAAGAGAAAATAATCTGTCTAAATTTATTACAACTGAATACACTTATACAAGCCTTAAGCTACAAAAATAAATATCTCAATAGAAAATTAAATACAATGAATCCTCACAACAAATTCAGCCTCTCAAAAGAGTTACAACTTTCAAATTTGGCGACCTACAATCATGATAAATGAGAGTATGACAATTGTTTCCCAATAAGTCCTATGTGTGCTCATATTATTCCAAAACATTTCATGGATGCACAGTAAAAATAGTTGAAAAGTATTTTCGAGTTAAAGTTCATTTCTTTTCAAAACATTTAGTGGTGTTTTGTATACCTTTTGCTTGAAAGCATATCATAACAATTTTTCAGAAAATCAACCACTTAACAAAAATAGGTGGACTATGAAACTTTTCATTATAACCCCTATCATGAAACCCTGCATCATGATAATGCATAGTGAAACCATGTATCACTGTGCAATGGGTGATTGCCCACGGGTGAGATACTCTTCTATCTCTACATTCAAAATAATCGGATGTCCTGGATAACAGTCCACCAGGACTAAGTTGCTAGCTCGAACTGGCCTAACTTACTAGAACTGACATTTTATCCAGTCAAAGTTCATATCCTGGAGGTGGCCGCCAATTGGAATACTCACCATAACTTTTAAAAACTAGCCCTAGCAGCCTACCCTTATTGAGTACTTAACGAAACATCATCCTGCTCAAGGATTATTCTAAAATCAACAGATTAGAATCCTACTCAAGGATCAATCTCAAACAATCTCTTTCAAATCCTGATCAAGTGATCATAGTTTTCAAATAGTTTGCTTTGAAATCATTTGATGAACCAATATGTTATTTTATTGAAAAATCTTTGTTTTAGCAAAACCATTTTATCAAGAAAATAACTAGAATTTGTTGCATTCTAAGAAATCACATTTTTATTCAGTTTCGTATCATACATGACTTGCAAAGGTGAGCATTTAACAAACAAGGTTTTATATAAGGACTTACTTGAATCAGCTGAACAAACAGGAGATATTATCAGGTTGATCTTCACATTTGGTTATCACACTCATTGATAGGGCCTAAATTAGTCATATATTTCTTAGTTATTTGAGGCTATTTTGTGATACATTTTGTACAATAACTAATCATATTCTTTCCTATTTGATATTTCCCTTATAGAAATACTTTTTTTTTGTAATTTTATGCAAAAATAGGAGAAAATTGGAGCTAATTGTGTGATTTTCCAGAACAAGACCAACACCAGCCTAGTAAGGACAGCTGGCACTGGTCTTCCATTGGAAAGAACAGAGAAAAGTGCAGAGAGTTTAATGCAATAGGGGAACAATTGAAATTGAAATTCGGTGGCTTGGTTCATGGCTCACTTGAGCCGACAGAAATTGCAACAAAGTGAAGAAATCGGTGGGGCCAAGGTGGAAAGAAAAGTCAACAAAAGTGGCTGAGAAAAGGACAAAAGGAACGAAACAAGTTTGGTAGCAGAACTGGTGGTTTTCGGCTCAATTGAGCCAATGCAAGGCCAAGGCTCAATTGAGCTGGTGCAATAAGAAAGAAAAGAAAAGGAATTCAGCACAAAATTTCGGTAGCTGTGGATGGTTGCGGCTTAATGGAGCCGAGTGCAACAAGGAGAAAACGGCTGGATAGATTTTGACGGCTTGATTGAAAGCCGATTTTAGCAATTGAAATTCAACATAAATTGGGAGCTAATTTCAGATGTCCAAATTCCACAAGCTTTAGCACAAGACGACAAAATCCCAATTGAAGTCCAATTCTCAAAAGTCAAAGATGGCTTCCTTAGTGTTTTTTTATTTAGTTTTTCTTAGAGTTTTATTTAGCTTTTATTAATCCTTTTTGGTTTTGAATTTTAGGTAATTACTTCTTCTTTTCTTAAGATTCTTTTAGGAACTTTGTGAGCCTTTAAATAAAGGCCAATGTATATAGAAAAGAGGGGTGCACAATGTAGAGACTTAGATTTATTTTGGAGTGCATCACCAATATTTTCTCAAGAAAAATAATTCAAGAAGGGTTGTACAAGAGGGTTTACAAAGGAAGAAGAAGGAGGCTTGTCTATGAGTGCTTTCTTTTACTTTTGTTTTCTTTTTCTTGAACAATGATATATTAATTGTTTTATTGTAATTTGACATTGTTTTAGATATTCATGATTTTGAGAGTTATTTGATTTTTATTCTTGGTATTTAATTACTTGTGCTAATTATGAGATTAATTGGTTGTTTCTTTCCATTAACTTGCTTGGACAAAGGGGTTGATGGTGGTCTCAATTCGTTAGTTTCATATTTGCTGTCTTTTAACTTGCTTGGACAAAAGGGTTTAATAGTTAGGAACAAAGTAATTAAAAGTTAATTGATGTCTACCAGGATATGGATTCATTGGTTAATTTCATGTTTCAAATTTGCCAGGATATGGAAATTTAATCAAGGATTGTGGTTAATGCATCTTTTCGGTGAATTAGTTGAGACAGGATATGTGATGCTCGTTTGTCTAGAAGATTGGTATTTCATGGATTGGACAAAGAAGTGAATCTATAATAGTCCTTCATGATGCCAAGAAAATAATTAATTATGATAATGATTAAGTACTTGAGGATCATGTTTGTTAAAACAATAGTTTAAGTTACACAATTCTACATCTTTGATATGTACATATTATTTAATTTTTCTTTTTATTTCTCAAATTACATAAAATAAATCAGTCCCTAAAAAGAAACATAATTAAAGAATTCAAGTTGGTTATCCTCTAATAGGGCGCAACCTTGTTCAAGCTGGTAGATCCTGAAATATGGCATCAAAGGAGTGTGAGAAATATATCGCAATAAGCCTTATATTTGCTCATGATGTTGGGTATCTCTCGCATATCATATATGGCGCAGCGGAAGAATAAGAATGAGATACCATCCCAAGATCCACATATGTGTGGAAAACAAGACATATATATAGAAAACAAAGAAACAAAGATAATAGCTTTTACCTTTCTTTGTTTGTGTGGAAAACAAAACTTTCATTCTTCAAATATGCTAATTGTGGCACGATCCAACAATCCTCTTGAAGAATCACCACGAGAGTTGTATGTCTAGCCACTATAATCACAGTGTGTGATTATCTCTAATAGTAATTGTTAGTGTTGTGCCCTAGAGGCAATCACCTGTACATTGTATATGACACATTTTATTTTAATAAAAAGCATTATTTATCTTACAGTTTCTTTTTGTTTACTTTAAGTAATATAACTGTTCGATAAAGTCCCTAGTACAACACTGTGTTAAGGGAATCATGATATGAGATTCCTACTACACTGGATGGTGTTAGTACTTAAGTAGTCCCTAGTCATAGTATTAATGAGACAGGACATCATTAATGCGTTAAGAATAGCATGTGTTAGACTTCCTGATTTGATCGGGCAGTGGTTCTCATAACCGTGAGTATTGAGATACTCAAAGTTAACACATGGATGCTTGTTAATGGAACAAGTTCATTGGATGACCTAGGTTTGAGATAATCATATGGATAACTATTTAGTGCCAGTGATATAATCTCAATATAGCAAATATGCAAGTATCCTTAGACTTGAGATCTCTAAGGTACTTTGTTTGCTGAGCTTTGTACTTTGATTCCAATCTCCGGAGCTCGATCGAGGGCCGCCTATGGGATGGATATTGGGTACATTTTGAGGTAAACGAAAGTAGTTGAGAGGGTCAATAAATGATTCATCACTCCTAATAGTAGGGGCGAATATCTCACAGCTACTTGTAGGAATTACTACTCGGAAAGTCCTTGGCCAAGGCGATTGTGTATTGGAAACAGTTCCAATTGATACACATCTAGAGTAGTGTGTTCCTGGTACAAGTACAATTGTATTCAAGCCAGAATTAATTCTGGAGGGAGTTGGCACTAATTTCGTACTCCAAACCAAATGAAATATTGTATGGTGAAATGAGTTAATTGCACTGAAGTTTGTTATTGAAGGGTTTATGTCAAGCCACTTGACTTCCTGGACTCTTGGGTGGTCATGATGTGTTGCTAGATACTGCTCATGATCAGGGAATATGGGTTTATTAATTGATGAATTAATAAACCAATCCTGATTAGAATTAATAGGATTAATTCTAATTAAATATGGATTATTAATCTCAAAGACGTTTGGATTAATTCATATTCTCTACTAATTGACTGGGAAACCTAATAGGTCACACACAATAGAGGATTATATACTCAAGATGTTATTTGATAACATTGTGGGGTTAGTTGTGAGAAAGAGAAGTTGTTGTGGACAAATTATAATTAGTTATAATTTGTGGTACAAGTTGTAATTGTGAGAACTTGATGTTTCCAATTACGATTAGGAAACTCTAATTATTTTAGAATTCCAGATTTCAGTGATTTTTCGGTTTTATGATGATATAACTGAAAAACCATAAGGGTGATTCACGTGAGAAAAATAGCAGCCACCTAGACCTTTTCTTCTTCGTCTTTTTCTCTCTCGATTTGATCTTGAAGAGGAACCCTAGCCGCCACTTAGAATTTCTGCTAGCACAAAAAGGTACGTGCTTGTGTATTCCTCTGTGTGGATTACTATTAGAGATAATCACACAATGTGATTATAGTGGGTAGACGTTTAACTTACATGGAGGTTGATCACAAGGATTGCTGGATTGCACCTCAACTTGAAGAAGAAAATTTTGTTCTTCGCACGATCACCCAAAGGTAAAAGATGTTGCCTTTATTGTCGTTAGTCTTGTTTTCCACACATTGAAGAGTTATGGGAGGGTATCTTGATTTATTTTTCGCTGCGTCGTATAGGATACGAGCTTGAGATACACAACAGTGGTATCAGAGACAAGCTATGTGTGGTCTACGGACATTGTTTTGGCATGAAAAACTGTTTTCATGTTTGTCTTTGTTTGTTGTGAAAATCATTTTCACTTGAGTCGAAATCGTTTCGATCTTTATGTGTTGGGTCCGTAGCACAATATAATTGTGTAAAAGTCACATCGTATTTCGAAAAGATGCTTTCTTTGGTGCTGAAAATTTCTGCAGGAAAAACGTTTTCTTGCAACATGGATGTTGCCCTCCGTTTCATCTGAATTTTCTGTTTTGATTTTGTTTAAACTAACAAATTGGTTGTTGTTTAGAGCTTCAAAACAGAAAATACAGCTGAGAATTGTTCTCACTGAAAATTTGCAGAAGAAGAAAGCACCAAAAATTATTTTTGGAATTTTTTGAAAATCGCCACCATTGTTGCAGAACACAGGCGGTGCTGGCTCTGGCCTCTAAGCTGGTGCCAGTTCCAGTTTGTTCGCAATGTCCGAAAATCGTTTTTCGAAGAAAAAATTTTTTGGAAACCAGAACAGAGCCGGCGCCGGTTCTGCTATGTTTGCGACTTCTAGCTATTTAAATTTTTTTTTTCGGGAATAGAATTTTGAAAGGGAAAAAACCTCATTTGATGTGAGACGGGACCCAAAAGCATTTTCTCAAAATTAGTTTTGAGACAATCAATTTTGTTCTTCAAAATAATGATTTTGAAAATCTAAAATTGATGTATTCTCTAAAACGGTGATTTTAGAATTTGTTTCATTTTTCCAAAAATAGTGATTTTGGAATAATAAAAGTATATGTTTATTTTGTTTAAGCACAGTCAATGGCATGGTGGATGGTTATGGACTAAAACCAATTATATCTGTTCATGCATTTTACAGTTTTGATTTTTATGAAGTAGGGCCTGCGTGTCCTGCCTTCTCTAGAATTCTTATGTAATTCTCTTCTCATCTAACTCCCCTCGAATGTAACTCGAGGTTTTCTCTCTTTAGGAAATTATGTAATTAGTTTACATAGGTTAGATAGGAGTAGAATTATTTTATTCTAAAGATGGCAACCAAAACAAGGCGATGAGGTAAGACCTTCTACTTAAATCATGCATGAACACATAGGGTTAACTATATTAATTTCTTTTATGGCTCAAAGAAATTAATTTAGGAAAAGTCCATAACCATACCATGTAATCGCTTTATTACCATGATTATCCATTATGTGATTTATTGATTATTATGCATGTCATTCAACGAAATCACTAAAAGGAACAAATTCCTCAATTAATATTAAACCTAATTCCTTCCATTAATATAGTAAGAACGAGAGCCCTTTTTCGAGACCAGGTTGTTGGGCAAACCTAAGCCTACTTGACATTGGGCATGTTCAAGCTATGGAATTGAATTTCTTTGGAATTAAATTCCTGATTAATGGGTCAAGTTTAACTAAATTCTTTATCCTGGTTGGGCAAACTCAAGCATAAATAAATTTAGAGGAAAAGTTAGGGTAGCCCAAAAGGCTTTAAGATTAAAAGCTGTTAATCACCCAATGATCTGGTAGTTACATACGATGTAATTGGTATTGGATACCTACCAATGAACTCAAGGGTGGCTTGTTGGGC